>JAUTBZ010149448.1:0-59561 GCA_032361785.1 Lepetodrilus galriftensis
GGGGGGAATCGTATCCAGAACAATCTATCCCTATATGAGTCGCACAAAGAATCTCACCTTTTTTAAGAAGATATTCTATGCAGTATGTGGTGTATCAATATTGATTCTGATCCCTACACTGGTATTCCATGAATCTATGTTAAAGCTCGTCTTTAATGTACAAAATGATATGTTGTCAGATATTTATGTATTGTCTTTTAGTAGTGCTATTTTTGGCATTATGAGTGCGTTACTTAGCTATCCACTGTTGGCAGCATTTGGACATGTAAAATTTGCTAATAATAGCTCGATCTATGCTTCTATTATTTACGCTATTTGTGTGACGGTCAGCGCTGTTTTGTTTAAGAGTATTTATCTAGTCGCCTTGTCATTACTTGCTTATCAGATTGCAGGTGTCGTATTTGCTCTGTATTACATGAAGAAAACAAATATTAATATTATGCCAAGCTTTATGAAGCCATCTTCACTGGTGTATAGGAGCAAGCTGTAAATGTCTTATGCTAAGAATAAAATGATGAAAGAACCAGAAAATACACAACATGAAAGTTACCTTAGACCTTTTTTTAAGGCAATGATGGAATCGGGTTATCAATGGTGTGTTCTACACTCAGCGGATAACTTGCCTTACTATTCGACCTCTGATGTAGATATTGTTGTTGCTGGTAGTCTTTCACATGGCATTGAAAAACTCATCCATAATGTAGCTGATAATACAGGCTGGCATGTTATTCAGATGCTCTGGTATGACGTGCAATATGGTAAGTATTACGTGTTAAAGAATGAATCTACAGGCGTTTATCTTGCGGTAGATATATTGTATGACTCAGATGGTTTGGGGCGTTATGGATTTAAAACTTCCCAGCTTGTAGAAGATCCTCAGTTTAATGGCGTTTTTAATCAAACTAATGTCAATGTTGAGTTTGCTTACAAGTTAGTTAAGCGCATTGAAAAAAAGTATTTTACGAATGCAGATAAAGTGCTGTTTCTTGATTATGTGCAAGATGGAGATGCTGTTAGACAGCAAAGCTTGCTTAATGAGCAGTACGGTACAAAAACAGCGACAGCTTTATTAAACAAGTTTAGCCAGTCAGATACTTTCCCAGATTTTAGTGATAATGATTTTAAACAACTTAAACAGCAGCATTTTATCCAGCGTAAGATCTTGTCGCTACAGTTTCCTAGAATTATTGGCTGGCAGCTTGTTCGCTTAAAAGATAGGATTTTTAATCCATGTGGCGTTGTGATTACTATTCCTTCATCACGTAAGGAAGATGCTAAGAAGGTTCTGAATTTACTTAAAGCTAGAATGGATCTTTCCTTTCGCTCTTATATGACCGCTCAGTCGAGTAATAAACGAGCCATTGTTAATGCATTAGTGACCAGCAAACTTTGTATTGCATATCAGCAGCAAGTAGATGATTCACAACATCAGATACATGCACATTGGACGGCTTCGGCGCAATCATGTGATGGAGAGGCTGCATCATTAGCAAATGCTGTATTTGCAGATGAATGCAGTGAAGAAGAACAACAAAAATATACCGATTTTCTAGTCTCAGAAGTCGAAACAATACTCATAAAACGTGTACGGGAACGATCTCATGTCTAAGGCAGCAGATAATAAATTAATGAATATATTGGTTATTGCTTATGCATGTGAGCCGAATGAATCATCAGAGCCAGGAGTTGGCTGGAATATGGTTCATGAAATTGCAAAGTTTGCCAATGTGACGGTTATTACCCGCAAAAACAATAAAGAGGCGATAGAGTCTGTTAGCTCTGATGAACGTATTACCTTTGAATATGTAGATTTTGGTCATGTTCTCAAGAGGCTGAAAAAAACAGCATTGTTGGGTACACAAGGTTATTACATGCTCTGGCAATGGCTGGCATATAGCAAAGCAGGTCAACTTGAAAAACAGATGAAGTATGACGCGGTACATCAGCTTACTTTTGGTATCTCATGGATTGCACCACCCATATTCCTAACCCGTTTGCCTTTTATCTGGGGGCCTGTAGGGGGAGGGGATACATTACCTTTCTCAGTGATAAAAACACTGCCTGCCAAGGCTAAATTTCGTGAAGCCATTTATTTCTCATTGAAAGGCATTGCTTTTATCTCTCCTTTCTCTGCTTATGCCAGATACCGCGCTCGTCATATTCTATTTAGAAGTTATAGCAGTAAAGGCTCTCTGCCACAGGTTCCAAGCTATAGTGCAACAGTTATGTGTGAGACAGCCTCTGCTGACAAGATAGCTAATAAAACAAACCATGCTGATAAAGAAGATGATGTACAGTTTTTGGCTATTGGGCGGATGACTTACTGGAAAGGCTTTAGCAATGCTGTTTATGCCTTTGCAGATTATATTAAGCAAGGTGGTAAGGCGCGTTTTGTTATTTTTGGTGATGGACCAGAGTTTAATGAAATTAAGCAGTTTATTGATAACAATAATCTCACTGAGCAAATTATTCTTAAAGGGAATCAGCCTCATGAACAGGTTGAAGCGGAGCTTTTAGTGTCGGATGCTCTGTTGCATCCATCATTCCGTGATGGCGGTAGCTGGGCAATTATGGAGGGGTTGACCTATGGATTGCCCGTTATTTGTCTAGATACCAGTGGCCCGGCAGATATGGTTGACACGCAGTCAGGCATATTGATAGCAGCCAACAATAATGAGCAGATTATTAGTGAAACGACTCAGGCAATACAGCAGTTAGCAACAGATCATGAGGCAAGATTGAAGCTTTCAAAAGGCGCACAAGAGAGAATAGAAACTCACTACCGCTGGGAGCAGCGAGGGGCTGCTTTAAAAGCCATCTACGAAGAGGCGATAGAAAGTCAGCCTGTTAATGCAGTGCTTGAGAATTAAGAAGTGTATTCAAAGCAGATAGCTTGAGATTATTATGTTGCAGATAAATAAAGAGCTAGGCTTAAAATTAATCTTGCTGTTTGCGATGATAAACAGTGCTATTTTTATAGGTTTTTTACCTAGTGGGGCGCTTAGGCTTGCTATTATTGGATTGCTTCTTTCTTCAGGGCTGCTGCTTGTTATATTTTTCTTTTCTATGGCAAAAGAAAGCTTTGATACGAATCCATATTTTAAGCTGATTTTTATCTTGTTGATCTCCTGGAATTTATTCACTGTTTTTAGAAGTTTCTCTCCTAACTCTCAAACACTAATCACTTTATTTGGACATCTTGAAATGGGCTGGGCATGGCTAACGCCATTTGCCGTTATCTTTGGATTAAATGTATTTAACTGGCTGATGATTTACAGCTTTTCTGCCAGAATATTGCTAGTCGCTTCCATATTAGGCGTTATTGCTGTGGCAACTGGCAATGTGTTGTTTTCCTTTGGTGTGTTGGAGATGATGGCATTCTTGCCTGCGATGTTGCTGGTATACCCTCAACATACAAAAGTATCGCAACGGATTATTATTTTTTCGTTAATTATGTTTGTGCTTCTTAGTATTATTGCATCACAGAGAGCAAATTTTATCTTTATTATTCTCGTTTTGATGTTCTATATTTTTGAGCTTTTCAAAAGATCAAAAACCATACTACGTAAAGTCATCATCTCTCATATTATTATTTTTGCTAGCTTATTTCTTGCCTATCAAATGAATGGCATTATAACTTCTATCTCTGAAGATAAAGAAGCAAGTACTGATACTAGAAGTTTTTTGTTTGAGGAGCTATTTGGAGATTTAACAATAACGGATCAAATTGTGGGTCGAGGATCATTAGGCACATATTACAGCCCGTATTTTGACTTATTAGTTGAGCTAGGATTGCCAGGAGATGCAGCAGATAGATCAGTTTGTGAGGTTGGTTATTTGCAAATGATATTAAAAGGGGGGTACATCACCATAGTCCTGTATCTGTTATTCTTACTTCCAGCGGCTTATCTGGGGATTTTTAAATCCAACAACATTGTTGCTAAAATGAGCGGCTATTATATTCTCTTGTATGTGTTTCTTTGGGCTTTGACCTATCATCCTACCTATTCGGCAAAGTTTCTTTTACTGTGGATGGCAGCGGGTACAGCTATATCAGGTACGGCACGGGGTATTAGTGATGCGTACTTAATGTCGGCACTCGATCAGAAAAGACAGTGGCAATAATATGAATAACACAACTATAAAACAGCCTTTGGTAAGTATCATTACTGTCGTTTATAACGGTGAAAAATACTTAAGACAAACGATTGAAAGCGTGCTGTCTCAAAGTTATGAATGGATAGAATATATTATTATTGATGGTGGTTCTACGGATAGGACGTTAGACATAATCAGCGAATATAAATGGCAAATACATAAAGTTGTTAGTGAGCCTGATGAGGGCCTTTATGACGCTATGAATAAAGGTATCAAGCTTGCCAGAGGCGAGTTAATAGGCATGATTAACAGTGATGACTGGTACGAGCTTGATGCGGTGGAAATAATGGTTGAAGCTTATAGCGAAAACATGGGTAAAAATATTTTTCATGCGGATCGTTATGATGTCGATGAGAAGGGGGATAAGAGAATAAGAGCCTTTAACCCATCCGCGTTTAAGTTAAAGTATTATGGAATGACTTATAATCATCCCTCCATGTTTATCAACAAAAGAGAATATTCTCATCATTTGTACAACACACAATTAAAGTCGCACTCTGACTATCAGTTTATATTGGAAGCCTTTGTAAGAAATAAAAGAAAAATCCACTATATTCCTAAAGCAATCGTAAACTACAGGCTTGAAGGAATTAGTGCACAAATGGGTTGGTTTGAGTCTTCACTTGATACCTTTAAAATTAGAAGAAAAGCAGGGTTTACACTTTCTGAAAGTGTGTTTGCTTTTTTGTTTATGCGAATAGTTAAACTGGTTTATAAACTTAAACACTAATGTCTCGCTAGCGGGCGCAAAAATAATTTGGCAGTAATAATAATGATAAAAAAACAACCAAGCCTCACTATCTCTTTTCTAGGACCAGATGGCTCTGGTAAATCCACGATTATCGATGCTGTTACAAGTGCTGGTTTGCCTTTTGCACGAGATGATTATTTTCATTTAAAGCCTATTGTAAAATCGACTACCTCAGATGTGAGTGAGATGGTGGAAGATCCACATAAATACCCTCCTTATTCACCGCTTAAGTCGTATATAAAGCTGCTATTTTTTGTGTATCAATACAATATGGGTTGGTTTAAAAACATACGGCCCTTGAAAGAGCAGTCCTCTCTTATCATTTTTGATCGTTATTATGATGATATGTTGGTGGATAATAGAAGGTACCGATTTGGTGGGAGTCAATCAATCGCTCGGCTTGTTAGAATTTTTATACCTAGACCAGATGTATATTTTATTTTGGTTGCAGACCCTAAAGTGATCTATGAAAGAAAGCAGGAAGTTGAATTTTCAGAGCTTGAAAGACAAGTTGCCTTGTATAAATCACTTGCTGATGGAAAGCGATATTTTCTAATTGATGTGAATAATTCTGTTGAAGATATTTCAGCGGAAGTTATTCGAATTCTTAGGGAGAAAATGAATGAATGCTGATGACTTACTAGGCTCAGGAAGTAGTATTCGTCTGCCCTCTGCAAAATCGCCTAAAGTTATTCTTGCCATAGATAATGCTGCTATTGCTTGTAACTCATTTGAGTTATATAACCCGTTTTCAAAGCCTGCTAAGATTTTTAAATGGGCTGCAAGATCATTCTGTTGTTATGCAAATCCTCTCTCAAAATGGTTGTTAGCCGATAACCGAACTCATAAAAGTAAATTCCAGCAGCATCTAGAAGAGCAATTTAAAAGACCGTTGTGGTTATCTGTTTATAAAGCAACAGCCGATGACAAAGTTGTATTGCAGTTACAGTCAGCTGATGCTGAAATACTGGGCTACTTAAAATTCCCACTTAATGATAGAGGCTTGAAGCATCTTAATAATGAGAAGAATGCGATAGATATTCTTTCTATAGCTAGAGTTGTACCTGCTTATGAATCTAGTGGTACTTTTGAAAATGTCCCGTATCTAATATTGAAACCACTTGAAGGGAGAATAGGTCAGGTAGACGATAACTCTGTCAGTAATGTTCTCAATGTATTTAGAAGAAGAGAGTCATTCCAGCTCACAAAGCATCCACGGATAGAGCAGCTCAAAAAGCAGCTTGCCGAGTGGAAGATGCGAGACAAACTAGATCGGCTCAATAAAGCTTGTGAGCAATCGACACTTTCATATTCTTTAGTTTATGAGCATGGAGATTTTGCACCATGGAATATTGTTGAAACGACGCAGGGCTTTGTACCTTTTGACTTTGAGTTCTTTTTTGAGAATGGGCTAGAGCATTTAGATCTAGTTAAATACCACTATCAGGTAGCTACATTACTCGAAAAAAAATCAGGGGGAGAATTAATCTCATCTATAAGGAATAGTCTGCAACTAGATGAATTTAATTCTATATTTACAGTATTTCTAATTAAAGAAATATTACGTTGTCATGAAGAAGGGGAGTCTTATAAGGATGAAGAAAACCTATTAGAACAATTACAACAAGTAGGGGAAAGTTAATGAAATCTCGTCTTTTATGTATTCTTCATCGCAGTCCACCAGCACATGGGGCGGCGAAAGTAGGGGATTTTGTTGCTGCAAGCAAAAAGCTTAATGAACATTATAACTGTCGGTTTATTACCATAAAGTCATCTGACACCATTGGCGATATTGGTAAGATGAACATTAAGAAAATTTACTATGTTATTGAACTCTATATCAAAGTATTGATGGCGCTTATCATATTTCGTCCACAAATGATTTATTTTACGTCCTCTATTAAGAGTGTTGCTTTTTATCGTGACTTATTTGTTTCTACACTTTGGAAAATCTATCGACTTTTTAAAAATACAGATGTCTATTATCATTATCATACTAAAGGGATAAATAATTTTGTTTCTGCTTCAGGGTTTAATTTAAAGCTAACACGCTTCTTTATCAAAGACGTCAATCTTGTGCTTTTGGGCGAGGCGTTAAGTGAAGATTTTCATCAGGTAAAGAGTTATAAGAGTATTATCTACTTGCCTAACGGGGTTGAAAATACTTTGCAAGATGCTGATTTTAATGAAATCATAGAAAATAAATATAAAAATACTGAGCAGCTTAATATTCTCTATTTATCAAATATGATTAAGTCTAAAGGCTATTTTCATGTGCTTGAGTTAGCTACAAAAGCAAGACAGCATCATTATCATTTTGCTGGTGGCTGGCAAGATCCTGAAGATGAAAAAGAGTTTTTCTCCTACATAGACCAGCACAAACTAGCGGATCATGTAACATTTCATGGCTTCGTATCAGGTGAAGAAAAAAAGAAACTATTTTCAGATGCTCATCTATTTGTTTTTCCAACGCGCTATGAAAATGAAGCCTTTCCACTCTCAATTCTTGAGTCTTTATCATATGGTGTTGCCGTCATAGCAACGGATGAGGCGTCTATTCCAAATATTCTTGATGATCAGTGTGGAGTGGTGATGTCTGACGTGGCTGATTTACCCGCTGCTCTGGACAAGGCCAAGACTCAACTACTAGATAAAGCAACAGCAACGTACTGTAGGCACAGGTTTATTGATGAATTTAGTAGTGATAGGTTTGAGAATAATCTTGTTGATATTTTTATGCGTACTAGAGAATAAATTTGTCGCTATTGTGAGCTAATGGTACAGACCATTGATCCATGAAATAGTGTTTCCACTGAGGGGATAAAGTATTCTTATTACTTTATAAAAGTGGCTTAAAGTTAATCTGAGTCATAATTTAATTTATTACGCTTGTTTTCTAATAAATATTAATAATACCAATACCAATACCAATAACAATTATAAGAATAATAGATGTCATCCGTTTATAGACTTACAATAGCTTGTAAATATAATTTATATAAAAACGGCACTAAGGGGGTAAGTATATGAATAACAGAAGTTTTGGTATTTTATTGCTTGCTCTGTTAGCAGCGGTCGTTTTTCTATTTCTCATCTTTGATGTAGAAAGTGTACTTCGTGCAGTTTGGAATACGCCTGTTATGAAGCCCTACTTTGCTGATCTTAGGGCAATTATAGGCGTTAATGTTTCTATTGCTCAGGGGCTTGATCCTATTGTTTCTAATCCAGGGGATCCTTGGCAAAGGACATTAACTTATCCAAGGGTTTGGCAAGAGTTTTCTGAATTGTTTTCTCTAAATCAGGCTTTTGGTGCTTATTTTGGCATCTTTAATATACTTCTTTTTATTATTGGCTTCCTCATGTTTACCTCTAAACTTGAGTTAACACCGAGCATTATTTTTGTATTACTCCTTGCGTTTTTCTCACCTGCAAGCGTTTTGGTTATGGAGCGTGGCAATATCGATATGCTCCTCTTTTTTATGTTTTCTTACGGCTTATTTTATATTCACAAAGAGAGAGTATTTACTCTCATTATCCTCGTTGCTTCTGTTATGAAGATATTCCCGATCTTTGCCATGATGGGGTTGCTACGCATGGAAAAGTGGAAATTTATCAAACTATTATTATTAATTACAGCGGTCTTTGCTGTATATGTTTTCTTTATTTTTGATGATTTGATGATGATTAATAAACAAATGCCGCAGTTAATTTATTTATCCTATGGAATGAATATTATCTGGATGACGGTTGAGCGTGTCATAAACCATGAAGTAGGGGGGCTATTTAAAATACTAACCTACCTATATGTGGCTCTGCTGATTATTATCAACCTGATTAGCATTCGGAAGTCATCTGTTTTTGTTATCAATAAAACTTATATAGACTCATTTAGAATTGGCAGTGCCATTTTTTTGGGAACATTTATACTCAATAACAATCTAGACTATCGTTTAATCTTTTTGTTATTTGCAATACCGCAGCTAGTTATATGGACGCAGTCAGATAATAATAAAGTAGTGAGAGTAGCTGCTTTTCTATCTATCGCAACGACACTTCATTCAATGTGGTATCTGAACTTTAATAGAATACACTTTGAGTTTGCTTGGATTGCAGACGAGGTATCTAATTGGGTTTTATTCTCATCATTAGTTGTTTTATTTATGATGTCTTTACCTGCATGGGCTATTGAGCTTATAAGGAATTTTAGTCTCAAGGGAGATCAAGTTAGATCTCGATCGTATTCTTAGGAATTATATCGGCGACTATTTCTTACAGGGCACAGATTAAAGGCAGATAAACAAGAATTGCTTATCTGCCTTTTTGTTTATAAGAATTGTTTAAGAGAAAGTTTTGTTTCATCGTTTTTTAAATCAAGTAAGCTATTGATATGCTTCCATTCAGGAAGACTAAAAACGAGATTTTTTACTTTTCTTGGTCTTGCTTTGCGCTTTACCATGATCACAGGCTTTGTTTTAATCGTTGGCATTCTTTGTTGTTGAGCAGGAATATTTGCTAACTTACGATATGCATTTAGCACCTTCACAACATAAGCTTGAGTTTCCTTATAGGGCGGAACACCATTATATCTATCGACTGTACCCTCACCCGCATTATAGGCAGCTGCTGCTAGCTTCACATTCCCATTAAAACGGGTTAGAAGGTAACGCAGATAGCGAGTGCCTGCATCAATATTCTCACTTGGGTTGTATCTGTCCTCAGTGCCAAAGCGTTTGGCTGTTGCTGGCATGAGTTGCATTAGACCTGCAGCACCTTGAGATGAGCGGGCTGTTGATCTGAAACATGATTCAACTGTTATGACAGCCATAATGAGGCTTGGTGAGACGCTATGAGCTCTAGATGCATTATCAATATCATCCCTGTATTTCTTGGCTTTCTTGTAGAGGATTTTTTGACTAAAAGAATCACACGTTACTTTGCGTCTATTTTGTGAGTACTTTCTTTTCTTTGGTAACGCTGAATGGCTGTTACCTAGTAGTTTAGAGGCTTCAGTTAGAGATATTGTATCAAATGCTGCTGAGGCATGTACTGTACTGACAGGTACTGCAGCTATAGATATAGCGAGAGCACTGGTGATAAGGCTAATGCCTTTAATGTTCATTAAATAACGATCCGAGTTAACTTCCGCTAACAAATTTGGGAGCAGGGAAGTTACAGGATAATGTCGTTCTGTGCAAGGGGTTACTTTCAACATTAAAACAAAGGTCAGGGAGTGTTTGAGAATTCCTTTTTAGGCTTTTAGAGTGCTACAGCATGATCATTATTGAGCTGCTTTAACCGTTCAGGAGTCCCAATATCTCTCCAATCACCCTCATAGTATTCTCCACTTACTAGGCCTTGCTCAATTGCTTTTCTCAGTAGTGGTGCCAGTGCCTGTCTGCCCTGTGGTTGATTGGCAAAGAGGTCAGGATGGTAGCAGCCAATGCCACTGAAAGTATAAGAGGGTGTGCCTGTGTTAAATAACATGCCGTCTTTTAAACAGAAATCACCTTCTGGATTGTGCTCAGGATTTTTCACTAATATCAAGTGAGCAAGGTTATTGTTACTAAGCCCAATATCTCTGTAATCATAATCACACCAAATATCACCATTGACGACAACAAAAGGAGAGTCTCCCAGAAGGGGTAACGCCTGGATAATACCACCAGCGGTTTCCAGTGGACCTTCTTCTTGCTCATCAGAATATTGAATGTTTACATTCCACTGTGAACCATCACCCAGTGCTTCGGGGATTTTCCAACCCAGCCAGCCAAGGTTAATTACAAACTCCTTGATACCGTATTGTTTTAGTTTTTTGATATGCCATACAATCAGCGGCTGCCCGCTAACCTCAAGTAAGGGTTTTGGCAAGGTATTGGTTAAAGGGCGCATGCGTTTGCCGTGCCCAGCGGCAAGAATCATTGCTTTCATGTACTTATCTCTACTGTGCCGATGGTGTCTGGAATATTTAATGCTTCAAATAATTGAACGAGTGCTTTTGTTTCAGGGTGTTTTTTCCCTACTTGCATGACATAACTAAGTGTAAGCGGTAAATCGTTGAGATAGTTTTCTTTACCGTCGCGATGATAAAGGCGTGCAAATATGCCTAGTACCTTAATATGGCGCTGTAATCCCATTAAATCTAAATCGCGTATAAAGTCAGCATTATCAATATTAGGCATAATATCGGCGGCGACAGCCATATCTCGATATTCTAGCGCCCATTTTTCAACGCGTGATTCAGGCCAGGCGATATAGCAATCACGCAATAGTGAAGCGACATCATATGTAAGCGGGCCTGTAACGGCATCTTGATAGTCAATAATGCCAGGGTTGTTAGTACTGGTTTGTAGCAGATTGCGTGAGTGATAATCTCTGTGTACAAAGCCAGAAGCTTGAGGGGTGATAGCGTCACATAAGTTATTGAGGGTGGTCTCTATTATCGTTTTTTGTGAATCGTTGAGAGTTAGCCCAAGGTGTGTGTCTAGAAACCATTCTGGCATGAGATCCATTTCGCTACGGAGCAAATCGCTATCATAGGCAGGGAGGCCTTGACGGTCAGCTTTTTGTAGTGTTATCAATGCCTGAAGTGCATCTTTATAAAGTGAATCGGCGGTTTCTTTATTTAATACATCAAGGTAGTCAGTTGAGCCTAAGTCCTCAATGAGTAAGAAGCCCTGCTCATGGTTTTCAGCAATGATGTCAGGGGCATGGGCTCCTGTCTTAAGCAAGCGTCGTGTAATATCAATAAAAGGCTTTATATCTTCTTTATCGGGGGGAGCGTCCATTGCAATGGATGTTGTATTGTTATGAGTAATCCGAAAATAGCGCCTAAAGCTGGCATCTGCCGATGCAACTTCAATGCTGGCGTTTTGCCATTTCACAGTATTTTCTATCCAGGCCCCAAGTGCTTCTAAACGAACGTCATTTTTCATTATTATAATTAGATGGTTTTTAAAGGTAATAAAATAGCATAATAATTCATCTATATGAATGAGTTCGTTATAGAATTTTACAGATAGTTGTCTAGGTTCACTAAAGATGAGACTTATATGTTTTCTCATGCGGTAAATTGTTGACAATTGGGCGTCATGTCAAGCAAATAGCATACTTATGAAGAGGAAGTATAGTGTTCTTATCAAGACTTTAAGCGGGTGTATTTGCGACATACTTCAACTATCTGTTGAAATTAATGGATTATCGCTTATATTAAGTGTCACTGGTAGTAGCGTCATTACTACCTAAGAGTGTCACGTTACGTTTACTTTTAAGGAATGGATTATGAATATTTTAGATATGCTGACGGGTTCGGGTAACTCGCAAGCGATTGACCAGATTGCACGTCAGTTTGGATTATCAGAAGATCAGGCAAGGGATGCAGTTGGAGCTTTGGCACCCTCATTAACACGTGGATTACAGCGTCGTAGTCAGGAACAAATTGGGCTTAATGATATTCTTGATGCGCTAGGTAAAGGTAATCATGGTCGTTATCTTGATGAGCCTGCAAGCTTTGGCAGGAAAGAAACTATTGACGATGGTAACTCCATTCTGGGGCATATTTTTGGTTCTAAAGAAGTAAGCCGTAATGTTGCTCGTCATGCGAGTGAGAAAACGGGGTTGGGCGGTACTTTAATGAAGAAGATGCTGCCAGTTGTGGCTTCTATGGTAATGGCGTCTTTGGGTAAGAAATTACTGGGTGGCGGCGGAACACCTGCTCCTGCATCATCTGGCGGTGGTTTGCTAACATCATTGCTTGATTCAGACCACGATGGTTCGATCATTGATGATGTACTGGGAATGGCATTTAAAGCAGCTATCAGCTAGTCATCACAGGTCTCTTGGTGTTTTTGTGCCAAGAGGCGCGGCTATATTCTTGGTATTCCATCAAACCTAAGTTGTTGGAGTACTAGTTAGTGACTCTTAAACGCTATAAAGCTGATATCAAGATTTTATATGAAAGAATCAAAAAATAAGAACGTACAAGATTTTCTAAACGATATCAGAATGCTTGATGAAGGAAAGATTAGTATTCTGGAAAGCTTACGGAAAATTGTATTTCAACAGTTCCCTGAAGTTGAAGAACGAATAATGTATGGCGGTATTATGTTCTCATTAGTAGAGGATTTTGGTGGTGTTTTTGTTTATAAAAACCATATTTCTTTCGAGTTTGGTCATGGTGCTACAATGAAAGACCCAAAGGGTTTTCTGGAGGGAAAAGGTAAACTTCGGCGCCATTTGAAGTTCTCTTCTCTCTCTGATATTACTAACAAAGATGTCGGTTTTTTCTTAAAGCAAATTGCGTAAGAGAAAGAATGCTTTTTGCTATTCAAAAAAAATAAAATAATCTAAGCGGTCAGCTACTAAACATCACTTGTCGACTCATTAAGCTTTCTTGGTATTCTTGAGTCTTTTCACAGTAATGCAACACAGTAGGCTTACCACTGTGCTGCGAATCCAGTTTAGACTTTTATTCTTCTTCTTTTTCCTTGAATTTATAAAATTCTTTATTTAAATAGCTGACAACGTCTTTTATCTCCTCATCAAACCAGTTAACACTCAGTTGGCTGTCACATAAGCGTACTTTCGCTTCAAGTTCTTCTAGATTGCCAACTTTTCTATCTTCCTTAGTAAAAATATCAGTGCTATGACAAGTTGAGCATTCAGAGTTATTGAATAATTCTTTGCCAATGTCATCTTTATTATCTGCTGAAAATGCTTGAGTGGTTAATAATAAAAAACCCACTACAACCCCTGTTGTTATTCGATTGTTCATGAAAATCTCCAAATAGTAATCGTAAGATTACCGTTGTTAATCATTGGCTCCAGATTCTCAGCAAGTCATCATAATTGGAATGTTGCTGAGACATCCATCTTCTGAAGTAATAATTAAAAACACTGAGATAGCCCATGTTCTCAGTGGTTGTATGAAATTTTTAAAAATTTCTTTAAGTTGAAGCTCTGGTTAAATCTAGCGACTTGCTCAGAGGCTCCTTAAGTGTGCTATTCGAATTGATGCTGGTGGGTGCGAATCATAAAAAGCAGAATAAAGCGCATCCGGCGTCAAAGTACTAGCATTCTCCCGATACAGACTCACCAAAGAGCTGATAAGTTCCGTAGCACTGGATTCTTTTGCAGCAAAAGCATCGGCCTCAAACTCATGTTTACGTGACCACCATGACATAATGGGACCAAGCAGAAAGGTAAAGGCGGGTGAAACCAGTGTAAATAATAGTAATGCCATGTACGTTGAAGATTGCTTAACGCCTAGACTAGCATAAAACCACTCTTGGTTCATTAGCCAGCCTAATAAGGCGAAACCGATAAATGTGATGGATAGTGAAACAATTAATCCTTTAAGTACATGCTTATGCTTGAAATGTCCTAGCTCGTGAGCAAGTACGGCTTCTATTTGAGTAGGTGATAAAGACTCTAAGAGGGTATCAAAAAAAACTATGCGCTTATTTTTTCCAAAGCCAGTGAAGTAAGCATTGCCATGGCTAGAGCGACGTGAACCATCCATCACAAATACGCCATTGCTATTGAAGCCTGTGCGCGTGAGTAGTGATTCAATACGGTTGAGTGTTTCGCCTTCCTCAAGGGGAGCGAACTTATTAAAAATCGGGGCAATAAACTTGGGATATGCCCACATCATCAACAATGAGAAAGAAGACAAAGCAAGCCAGCCATAAACCCACCAAAGGCTGCCTGCTGATTTCATCAGCCATAAAATAAGCAAAAGAAGTGGAACGCCTAGCAATAAGCCAAGCAGTATTCCTTTTGCCATATCAGCCAGCATTGTTTTAAGGGTTAGTTTATTAAAGCCAAACTTTTCCTCAATAACGAATGTTTTATATAAGGAAGCAGGGAAGTCAATAATGCTGGATATAAAGGAAAAGCCAAGAATAACGGCAACGCCTGTGATCAGCTCACTCCAGCCAAAAGAGCGAACGAATTCATCTAGCCAGTTTAAACCACCGCCGAAAAGCCAGAAAAGCAGGATAAATAAACCTGTAAATGCTTCCATGCGACCAAAGTTTCCTTTAGTGATGGTGTAGTCAGCTGCCTTTTGATGTTCTTCAAGGGTAATCTTGCCAGCAAACTCTTCTGGAACAGCGCTGCGGTGCTTCAAAACGTTTTTTGTATTTCTAATTGAAAGCCACATTTGAACAGCAGCAGAGGATATGAGAGCAAATAAAAAGATCCATGTAAAGGTTTGCATGTTTTAGTGTTATTCCTGTTAGTATGGCGGCCATTGTAACCTATCGCAAAGACAAATCCATGAAACTTAATAAAGAAAATCTTATCTGGATAGACCTCGAAATGACGGGGCTTGATACCTTAAATGATGAAATTATTGAAATAGCGACAATCGTGACTGATAAAGAGCTAAATATTCTCGCTAAAGGCCCCATGATTGCAGTTCACCAGAGTGATGAATTACTGGCTGGAATGGATGATTGGAACCAGAAACAGCATGGTGGTTCTGGGCTAATCAAACGTGTTAATGAAAGTACTTTCACTGAAGCCATGGCTGAAAAAGAAACCATTGAGTTTTTGCAAGAATATGTACCTGAAGGCGTTTCACCGATGTGTGGAAATAGTATCTGTCAGGATCGACGTTTTCTTGCTCGTTGCATGCCAGAATTAGAGGCTTACTTTCATTACCGTAATCTTGACGTAAGTAGTTTTAAGGAAATTGCTCAGCGCTGGAAGCCAGAAGCTCTAAATGGGTTTACAAAAAAAGGTAGTCATTTAGCGATGGACGACATTATAGATTCGATTGACGAACTAAAATTCTATCGGGAAAAGATACTCTCAATCTAAGAGATATTGATAGTTTTTATACAGCAATTACGCTCCTTACTTTTATTTACCTATTAATCGTGAATTAAGCTTATTAAGCATAGACAGCATTAGAGGCTTTCTATTAAAATGCCGAGCAGAACGGTAGTGGAAAATAAGTGTTGCGCTTAACTGCTACCCATTGAATTTTTCAACGGGATTGTGTTGTCCCGTTTTTTATATCCGCATGGAAGGTTGCTTAAGACTTGGATGTGTCGCCAACTTTAGGCATTCCTAGCGCATATATGTGTCCTTCAGGGAGTGTTATTTCTGTGAGAAAAGCTGCGTTACTAGTACTCGAAGACGGTAGTGTCTTTCGGGGTGAATCAATTGGTTGTGATGGAAAGACTGTAGGTGAGGTTGTTTTTAATACCGCACTTTCAGGTTATCAAGAAATACTCACCGACCCCTCCTATGCTAAACAACTGGTTACACTGACTTACCCTCATATAGGGAATGTAGGTGTCAATACAGAAGATGAAGAGGCCGATACCATCTTTGCATCAGGGCTGATTGTTAAAGATGTGCCGTTACTACATAGTAACTGGCGCGCTGAAATGTCTTTACCCGAATATTTGGAAAAGCGCGAGATTGTTGCTATTGCAGATATTGATACCCGCAGACTCACTCGGCTCATCCGCGAAAAAGGCGCATTAGGTGCTTGTGTGATTGCTGGCGATAATCCTTCCGAAGAAGAAGCGCTAGAAGCTGCCAAAGCTTTTGTAGGTCTGAAAGGTATGGACTTGGCAAAAGAAGTGACTACCGATACAGCTTACGAGTGGACAACAGGCTCATGGGAGCTAGAACCCGAAACCATAAAAGAAGTGACCAAAGACTCAGCCGAGTTCCATGTGGTTGCTTACGATTACGGCATCAAAAAGAATATTCTGCGTATGCTAGTTGATCGCGGTTGCCGCGTGACAGTCGTACCCGCAAAAACTTCTGCCAACGATGTATTGGCTATGAATCCAGATGGTGTTTTCCTTTCCAATGGCCCTGGTGATCCAGAACCCTGTGATTATGCAATCGAAGCCATTCAACAAGTACTAGAAAAGAAAGTACCTACATTTGGTATTTGTTTGGGTCATCAGCTACTCGGACTTGCCAGTGGTGCAAAGACCATAAAAATGAAGTTTGGTCACCATGGTGCAAACCACCCCGTGCAAGATTTAGCGACCAAAAAAGTCATGATCAGCAGCCAGAACCACGGCTTTATTATTGATGACTCCAGCCTCCCCGACACACTAACACCTACCCATCGTTCACTATTTGATGGAACACTACAAGGAATGGTGCGCACCGATGTGCCAGCGATGAGCTTCCAGGGACACCCCGAAGCAAGCCCTGGCCCAGAAGATGTTGCCCCTGTATTTGACCAGTTTATTTCCATGATGAGAGAGAAAGCGTAGATCATGCCAAAGCGTACGGATATTGAAAGTATATTAATTATTGGAGCAGGCCCGATTGTGATAGGCCAGGCATGTGAGTTTGACTATTCTGGAGCGCAAGCGTGTAAAGCGCTACGTGAAGAAGGCTACCGCGTTATTCTGGTAAATTCCAACCCTGCAACGATCATGACTGATCCTGATATGGCAGATGCGATTTATATCGAGCCGATCCTGTGGCAGACCGTTGAGACCATCATCAAGAAAGAAAGACCAGATGTGATCTTGCCAACCATGGGTGGGCAAACCGCATTGAACTGTGCGCTTGACCTTGATCGTGAAGGCGTGTTGGAAAAGTACGGTGTTGAAATGATCGGAGCCAAGCCTGAAGCTATCGACATGGCTGAGGATCGTGAGAAATTTCGTCACGCAATGGATGATATCGGCTTAGCATCGGCATACTCTGAAGTTGCTCATGATATGGAGCAAGCGCGGAAAACACTGGAAACTATTGGTTTCCCTATGATCATTCGCCCCTCTTTTACCATGGGTGGATCAGGCGGTGGTATTGCCTATAATAAGGATGAATTCGAAGAAATAGTGGCACGTGGTTTGGATATGTCACCGACCTCTGAGGTGCTGTTAGAAGAGTCTTTGCTCGGATGGAAAGAGTACGAGATGGAAGTGGTGCGTGATCAGGCGGATAATTGCATTATTATTTGTGCTATCGAAAACCTTGATCCTATGGGGATTCACACAGGTGACTCCATTACGGTTGCTCCCGCACAAACGCTGACCGATAAGGAATACCAGATTCTGCGTAATGCTTCACTGGCTGTTTTGCGTAAGATTGGTGTAGAAACGGGCGGCTCTAACGTCCAGTTCTCTATTAACCCTGATGATGGTCGTATGGTGATTATCGAGATGAACCCACGGGTTTCTCGCTCTTCAGCATTGGCATCTAAAGCAACAGGCTTCCCAATCGCGAAGATTGCAGCCAAGCTAGCGATAGGTTACACGTTAGATGAGCTTAAAAATGATATTACAGGTGGCGCAACTCCTGCATCATTTGAGCCAACTATTGATTATGTTGTTACCAAAATTCCTCGTTTCACTTTTGAAAAATTCCCTCGTGCAGATGCAAAATTAACCACACAGATGAAGTCTGTGGGTGAGGTTATGGCTATTGGTCGAACCTTCCAAGAGTCGTTCCAGAAAGCACTACGTGGACTTGAAACAGATATTGACGGCCTTGATGAGCGCGTTGACTTATCAGCACCCGATGCAAAAGATCAAATTAGACGCGAGTTGACCGAAGCAAGCGCCGAAAGAATCCTTTATGTAGCAGATGCTTTCCGCTTTGGTATGGATTTGGATGCCGTTTTTGACTATACCTCAATAGATCGCTGGTTCTTGGTTCAAATACAAGAGCTTGTGGAGCTTGAAAATGGTCTTAAAGATCGTTTCTTAAATGACATTGGCAAAGATGAGCTGTTCCAGTTAAAGCGCAAAGGCTTCTCGGATCGTCGCCTTGCAAAGCTATTGGGTGAGCCTGAAAAGAAAGTGCGGAAGCATCGCCATGGGCTTGATGTAAGGCCTATATACAAACGTGTTGATACCTGTGCTGCGGAGTTCGCAACCAATACAGCCTATATGTACTCCAGCTATGATGAGGAGTGCGAATCACAGCCAACGGACAAAGAGAAGATCATTGTTCTAGGTGGTGGGCCAAACCGTATTGGTCAGGGTATTGAGTTTGATTATTGCTGTGTTCATGCCGCCTTAGCGATGCGTGATGATGGTTATGAAACCATTATGATTAACTGTAACCCAGAGACTGTTTCAACAGATTACGATACTTCAGATCGTTTATATTTCGAGCCACTTACTTTAGAAGATGTGCTGGAAATTATTGATCTAGAAAAACCAAAAGGTGTGATTGTTCAGTATGGTGGTCAAACACCGCTGAAACTCGCTGAAGCATTAGAAGAAAGTGGTGCGCCTATTATTGGAACGTCATCTGATGCCATTGATCTGGCAGAGGATCGTGAACGTTTCCAGAAAATGATAGAAAAGTTAGGTCTGCGTCAGCCACCTAATAGCACGGCTCGTGATCCTGAAACGGCTGTGCGTGTAGCAGAAGAAATTGGCTATCCACTTGTGGTTCGTCCATCTTATGTATTGGGTGGTCGTGCTATGGAAATCGTTTATAACGAAGATGATTTACGCCACTATATGCGTGATGCGGTGCAGGTTTCTAATGACTCTCCTGTATTGCTCGATCGCTTCCTTGATGATGCAATTGAAGTCGATGTGGATGCAATCTGCGATGGCGAGAATGTGCTTATCGGTGGCATTATGCAGCACATTGAGCAGGCAGGTGTTCATTCAGGTGACTCAGCCTGTTCTTTGCCTCCTTATTCATTGAGTAAGGAATTACAGGATGAAATGCGTCGCCAGATGGTGATGATGGGTAAAGCGTTGCATGTAGTAGGTTTGATGAATGCTCAGTTCGCTATTAAAGATAATGATATTTATATTCTGGAAGTAAATCCTCGGGCATCTAGAACAGTGCCTTTTGTTTCCAAAGCAACAGGTTTGCCACTTGCGAAAATTTCAGCGCGTTGTATGGCTGGTGTTTCACTGGAAGAGCAGGGTACAACTGAAGAAGTCATTCCTGATTTCTTCTTTGTTAAAGAAGCTGTATTCCCCTTCATTAAATTCCCTGGTGTAGATCCTATTCTCGGTCCTGAAATGAAATCAACAGGTGAGGTTATGGGGGTGGGTAAAACCTTTGCAGAAGCCTTTGGAAAATCGCAACACGCGGCGGGCATAGACTTCCCAACAGAAGGCACAGCTTTCCTAAGTGTGCGTGAAGTCGACAGGGATGCTATAGTAGAAGTTGCTAAGTCACTGGATAAGCTAGGTTTTGATCTAGTGGCAACGCGCGGAACCAAGGTGGTTATCGAGGAGGCTGGTATTACTTGCGGCTTGGCAAGAAAGGTGCGCGAAGGTCGTCCTCATATTGCAGATATGATCAAGAATAATGAAATTAGCTTGATTATAAATACAACAGAAGGCACTCAGGCAATTAAAGATTCCTATGAAATCCGTCGCGAAGCCCTTCAGGAAAAAGTAACCTACACAACAACAATTGCAGGAGCTTGGGCATTATGCCAAGCAATTGCCTATAATGATGAAGAGCAGGTATATAGCCTGCAAAGCCTACACAAAGGACTACAAAATGACTAGAGCTCCATTAACATCAACAGGTGCAGCAGAGCTTAAAGAAGAATTGAAGCATTTAAAATCAGTGATCAGACCACGCATTGTGGCTGATATTGCGACTGCCCGTGAGCATGGTGATTTAAAAGAAAATGCGGAATACCATGCGGCGCGTGAAGAACAAGGCTTTAATGAGGGTCGGATAAAAGAGTTGGGAAGCTTACTGTCTAATGCACAAATTATTAATGTGCTAGATTTAGCGACTGCCAATGAAGGTCGAGTTGTGTTTGGTGCAACAGTTGAGTTGGAAGATGTTGATACAGAAGAGGTTGTTATTTATAAGATCGTTGGAGATATTGAATCTGATATAGAGAAGAATAGAGTAGCTATCTCATCGCCTATTGCACGGGCACTGATTGGAAAAGAAGAAGGCGAGGTTGCGGCCGTTGTTGCACCTAACGGTACACGTGAATATGAAATTGTTGAAGTGAGCTATAAGTAAGCAGCTCTAAAGAATATAAAAAAGAAATCTATAGGCTTGTATCCAAAATTTATATCTATACGTACAACTTAGTTGTATGTGTATCTGAAGGTCGAATGTAATCAATAATTAGTTCTTCAGATGTATACCCCTAAAGCACTATGAATATTAAATACTTATTGCTAAGGTATCTATTGAAAAACTGTATATTATCGTTCCATTCCCAAGATACAGAAAGATAGCGATCTTCTGGAAATAAAGGTAAATAATTAACAGAATTCAAGTGTAAATCTTGCTAGACATGGAGGTAACCCCAATGCCTGTTTATGAAAATGATGATTCAACCCAGATAAGAGTGGCTGTGTCAGTTGGCGGAAAGCTACGCCAAAAATATTATCGTCCTAAATCAGATGCGATGCTAAAAAAGAATAGAAAGGAAGCAGGTCAGCTGGAATCAGAATGGAAATTTGAAGCCAGTATGCTGGCGACTCAAAAAAATCGTGAGCGCAAAGAAAAAAGGCGTAGTTCGGCTTACGTAACAGGTGTTGCAGGAATTAAAATGAAATTTCTGATTAATACCAAGCACCGTGCTGTACGCGGAGCAAAAACTAAAAAAAAGCGTAAGATTAGTTATTTCACGCCTGCTTTTGTAGTGTCGGGAAGCCAAAATAAAAAATTGTTTTGTAAGAATTTTAATATTAAAACACAAGGCTTTGATATGGCTTGGTTTAATGCCGTGAGTTACCTGTGCAAGATGAAGGGAATTTCTAGCATTGATAAAATACTTGTGAAAAAGCCTCCTGTGGAGCAATTCCACGTGATTTATAAATGGCAACGGTCATTAGGACACGACATTGGGGAGAACCGTTTACCCGATGAGCTTGAACAAAGTGATATTATCAATATGCGCTAAACTTCTATTCGTGAGTTCTGGTTCTTTGTTACGCCAGTAAAGATATATTATTGCAAAGCTTTTACCCATTCTTTCACTACCTTTTGTTGTATAGTCTATTTGGTATTGTGTCTTAGCGTCTAGCTATTCACTATGATGTGGGTTTATATCTCATCCCTCTTTCTCAATTATTTATTTACAGTTTATCAATATGTTTCAAGCAATACTTAATAAATCATCTATTCCACTTATTGCTGTTTTTACTGAAGAGTACGACAGCTGGCTTGATAGTCAGAATGAAGCTGTAAAAAACTGGGCTACTAGACTAGAATTTACTGCAACTGCATCAGAATATTGCATTATTCCCAACGATGATGGTTCTATCAAGGCTGTTTTCTTTGGTGTTGAAAATCGAGAAGAGCTACGCTGGGTACTAGCTGATATATCTACGGCCCTTCCTCTAGCCGATTACCATCTAGAGGGTGATTGGACTAGTGATGAAATACAGGAGTTAGCTCTGGGCTGGGCATTAGGGCAGTATTCATTTAAAGAATTTAAAAGCAACAACTCAGCCGAATACCCAAGGCTCTATATAGAAAACCTGCAATCTGTATTGATTGTTGTTGATGCCGTAAAGCTTGTAAGAGATCTCATTAATACACCTGCCAACCATATGATGCCTGAGCATCTATCTGTGCGTATGCAAAAGCTCTCTACTCAGTTTGGTGCTGAATTTTCAGAGGTTGTTGATCAGGAGCTATTAGAGCAGAATTATCCTACGATCCATGCTGTAGGCCGTGCCAGTGTTCATCATCCACGCTTACTACGCCTACAGTGGGGGCAAGAAGGCGCACCAAAAATATGCTTGATTGGTAAAGGTGTTTGTTTTGATACGGGAGGGCTTGATTTAAAACCATCTAGATTTATGCGCATTATGAAAAAAGATATGGGAGGAGCAGCACATGTCTTAGGCCTTGCCAGCATGATCATGGCATCAAAGTTACCTGTGAATCTCACGGTTTTGATTCCTGCTGCTGATAATGCTATTTCTGGTGATGCTTTCCGTCCTGGTGATGTAATAAAAACACGTGCAGGTATTACCGTAGAAGTTGATAATACGGATGCTGAAGGGCGGCTGGTTCTATGTGACGCACTATCTGAAGCATCAGCATCACAACCTGATTTGATCCTTGACTTTGCGACATTAACGGGGGCAGCCCGCGTTGCATTAGGTACTGAAGTTCCAGTGTTTTTTAGTAACACACTCGCACTGAGTGAAGGATTAAAAGATGCCAGTCACAAAGCTCAGGAGCTTATATGGGAGTTACCACTACATCACCCTTATAGGAATAAATTGAATAGTTCTGTAGCTGACTTATTAAACTCCTCCCCTGAAAGTTATGGCGGTGCAATAACAGCTGCACTATTTCTGAATGAATTTGTACCCCAATCAACACCATGGGCGCACTTTGATGTAATGGCGTGGAATGTTAAATCACGATCTGGCAGACCAGTCGGTGGTGAAGCGATGGGTTTGTTGGCAGTGTTTAATTATCTTCAGCATACTTATGGCTAGCTATAAGTAGCTAATGACGACCCACTGGTTTTTTATACGCCCACTTTAGTGGCGAGCTTTGATGAGCAGTCTAGTAATAATTATAAACAATTGTTTTTTGAAATTCGCCAATACTATTTATACCAAGAGTAATGACTGATAGTTTTTAGAAATGACCTCAGAACGGCAATTAGTTAACCTTCGTGCAAAGAAAGCAAGGCCTTTTATATCACCAAGGCTCTTGGCGCTCTTGTATGCCCGCCGCTGGATGATTTTGCTCATCACACTGCTTACTTCCCTTGTTGCAGTGGTCTTAATGCTTATTGCAAAGCCTGTGGCCGTAACCATTACTACTGTTCTTATTGTAGGGATTCTGGTGGGGTTGGTTTTAGGCACACTCGTATCCTTATGGCACGAGTGGCTTGATGGTTTACTGATTAGCTCAGATAAATTACAAAAAGAAACAGGCTATCAAGTTCTGGGAGTTATTCCAGAAATTAAAAAGCAGGAGTTTTCAGTCATTAGCACAACGCTTACAGCCTCAGCAGATATTGCCGAGGCTTATAAAATAGCGACGGCCAACCTTCACTACGCTCAACTTAGTGACCCACAAAAAATCATCTTGGTTACCAGTGTCTGTCCTACAGAAGGAAAATCTATAGCTGCGTGTAATCTGGCTCGTTACATTGCAGAGATGGGTTCAAAAGTATTATTACTGGATGCTGACTTACGGATGTCATCTATACACCTAAAGATGGGATTAAAAAATAATAAGGGTCTGATCAATTATCTCATGAAGCAAAGTGAGCTGGATGAAGTAACTCAGACAGTAAAAAGTATAAAGGGACTTTATGTTATTACGGCAGGGGCAATGCTGAAGTATTCGATCATAAACCTTTTGTCTCACAAACGGATGGCTTCATTTCTTTCAAGCGCGAGTAAACATTTTGATTATGTAATTATAGATTCTCCTCCTGTTACGGGCTTTGCAGACACCTTATTACTGCATGGAATGGCAAGTGGTACACTACTTGTAGTACAGGAGAAAAAAGCTGACTTAATAAAAATACATGCTGCAATTAATCAGTTAAAGAGAATCAAGCCAAGTATTATTGGTCTGTTAAAAGTCAGGGCAAAGAAAGACATTGTATCGAGTGAGTATTACAGAAAGTATAATAAGGATGTCTTTCAACATAAAGGTTTGAAGGTTAGAAAAAAATTAAATTTAGGTAAGTAACTTCAAAAGCCACTTTAATATACGGCACAAAACAGTTAGTTATTTTGCCAGTTTCGTACGGTGTTCTATATTTTCTTGAAGGCCGTAATTAGGTTTTATGTTGTGTTTTACCGTTTCAAGCCTCTTGGTTATTTAAGTACTTTTATATAGATATCTATAATCTAAAGTGTCTTAGGATACTGTAGCGTTATTTTATCTATATTACTGTACTCTTTTAACTTGAGAAATAGCTATTTATCTTGCTGGTAAGAAGTAGCTATCTGGGTTTGGAGCGGTTTTTTTTGCCTAGATCTTTACAAGGGCTTGAATAATCACTTCTGTTCTATCTTTATGTAATAAGCTCAAATATACGATATACTTGGCACATAAAAGAACACCTGAACAATTACGGGCATATAAAGCTGTGTCATATTAATCAGAGATCTCTTAAGACATCGGTTAAGTCTAGTCTGATCGAATTTACTTAAAAACGATCAAAGCTTAATCAAATATCCTTAATATTTATTATTTGCCTATACACATTCGTGTTACATTTTTATGAAATATAAAACTCTGATTATTATCCTACTTTTTGCATGTTTTGTTTTTTTTCTGACGGTTATTTTAGGAATAAAATATAACTGGGGTGGCTATTTTATTCACAAACCCGTTGTTGCTTCATTACCTGACTCACAAATAATGTTGAATGATAAAGTAGAGCCATTGCCTCAGCATATTACTTCCCAAAAGCAACAGTTCGAACTAGTGAATGATCCTGATGTGGTTGAAACCTCCACTGAAGATGAAGTTAGAAATGATTGTATAAGGGCGAGTCGTCGCGCTGGCGTGGGCGATGCGCAGATACATGCAGTTGTACAACAATGCATTGAGCTTTCACTAAAAGCAGATGAGCCGTCTCAGGGATCACCCGATGATGAAAATAGTAAGGAGAGCCTTACTCAAAAAGCATGTGAGATTGTGGCTGATGCTGAAAAAGACATAAGTGCTGAAGAAAGAGACAAGATTGTTCTCCAATGTATTGAAGCAAATACGCGGGAATAAGTGCACTCTCCTCTACTTCATTCCCTAATTGCCTATATGGCTGATTTATAGTGTCTGATTTTACGTTTACCTTTTTTTCTCAACCGTCATCTTTGTGGCAAGAGGTTGTGAAGTTGCGTATGCGCATTTTTGTAGAAGAGATGGATGTTCCAGTACGTCTAGAGCTGGATGATGAAGATCAACATGCTACACATCTTGCGGTTGTTACGGCAGGTGAAATTGTAGGAACCCTGCGCCTTGTTCAGCAGCAGAATGCAATTAAAATAGGACGTGTAGCCATTGCTTCTGCATATCGTAGAAAGGGGCTTGGCACAAAAATGATGCACACAGTTTTTAACTGGTGTAAACAACATCATATTTCTCATTTGCAACTTGGTTCGCAATTGTATGTTACCAGTTTCTATTCTAAGCTTGGTTTCATAAAAGAAGGTGAGATTTTTATGGATGCAGGTATTCCCCATGTTCTCATGTCTTTGCAATTGTCTGAAGGTGTTTCCAAGGGCTATTCAGCTGTGGAAATATAATGTCTAACAATGAGAGTGTTAATCAGGCGATTATTGATGTGTTTTTAGATGCATTGTGGGCTGAAAGAGGGTTAAGTAAGAATACGCTGTCAGCGTATGAGCGTGACTTACGTACATTTGCAAACTGGTTACTTAAGCAAAATAAAATATTGCTAATACAGGCGCATCAAAAAGATATTCAAGAATACTTAGCTTGGCGGGTTGGTAATAAAACAAAAGCAACTACAACTGCCAGATTACTCTCAAGCTTACGGCGATTTTACCGTTATCAGCTACGTGAAGGTGCGCTAGAAGTGTCGCCCGTTGAATTAATTGATGCGCCAAAATTAGGGCGCTATCTCCCGGGTACGCTATCCGAGGATGATGTAGATAGACTATTACAAGCTCCTGATACGAATAGTACTATCGGGCTTAGAGATCGTGCAATGCTAGAGCTTTTATATGCTACAGGGGTGCGAGTTTCAGAGTTAGTGGGATTAGAATTATCACAAATTTCGATCCAGAATGGTGTGATAAGAGTATTAGGTAAGGGAGACAAGGAACGTTTAGTTCCCCTCGGTGAAGAAGCGTTGGAATGGATTCAGCTGTATCTGCAAGAAGCCAGAGTCGATTTGATGAGAGGGAAGGGTTTGTCTTCTCATGTTTTCGTAACGAATCGTGGTTCGGGTATGACTCGTCAAGCATTTTGGTACCTTATTAAACGTTATACTCGTGATATTGGGTTAAAGGAGAAGATTTCCCCCCATACTTTACGTCATGCATTTGCGACTCACTTGTTAAATCATGGCGCTGACTTGCGAGTTGTGCAGCTTTTACTGGGGCACACAGATCTTTCGACCACACAAATTTATACTTATGTTGCTCAAGCGCGTTTACAGGAAATGCACCAGAAACATCATCCTAGAGGCTGATCTCCATTTTGTATCCAATAGTTGAAATTTTATGAAATTGCTTTTTATATTACTCATGCTAACCAGCCTTCAAACCAGTGCAGATAGCCGTCCTACTCTAATACCTGGCATTTTCCAGACATACTATCAGGGAGAGCAGGCTTTTCATGATGGTGACAAGAAAAATTTACTCATCGCAACATTGATTGATATGGGGGGAGAGGGTCGTGGCCTAGGGCAGGATTTAAGTATTGCACAGGTAAAAAATAATATTGGCACTAAGCTTAATGGCATATTGCCTAATGGGGTGACTAAAACTAGCCTTCATGGAATATATGAACTGTCTTATGCTAATCAGGTCGTATATGTGGATGGCAGTGCTAGGTTCATATTTAAATCTGCAAAGCTGATTTCATCGACAGGAAAGAATTTAAATGTAGAAGCGTTGACAAGAGCAAAGTCGTTACAGGCAAAAAATAACTTAAAAACACTGGCAGTAATTACGGCTAATGAAAAATTGCTATACTCCGCAGCAAATGAACAAAGTAGGATTATTGTTTTCACTGATATTGATTGCGTTTTTTGCCAGCGCATACATCAGGAATTAGGACGATATCAGCAGAATGGGGTCAGCGTAGAATATATTTTCTTTCCTCAAGAAGGTAGAAATTCTGATGCATATCGTAGCTTTACGAAGGTCTGGTGTGCTAAAGATCCCTATGCTGCCCTTGAAAAAGTAGAACGAGGACAAATAATTTCAGGGAGATCATGCAATGATCATCCTGTTGACAAACATTTGGCAGTTGCGCATAGGTTAAAACTTACAGCAACACCAGTGATAGCTTTGGGTGATGGTACATTAATATATGGTTATCAATCATCTGATAAAATAATTGCTTTATCCCGATTACATCGTGGGTTAGGTAATGTGCAATAAACCACATAGGATTACACATGTATAAGTATAAAAAATTAGCAGCCGTTTTGATTATCAGTCTTATTGGTATGTTTAGCCTGGCATGGGCTGAAGTCTCATCAGATGCAGCTGTTGAAAAAATAAAATCAGAGCTAAAAACTATGCTCGGTGGTCATGAAGTGGATAGCGTAACGAAAACACCTTTTCCTGGTATGTATGAAGTAATAATAGATCAGGAGGTTGTCTATATCTCTGAAGATACTCAGTTCTTGTTTTATGGTGACCTTGTAGATCGTAAGAATAAAATTGATTTAACACGCAAAACAAAAGAAAAACTAGCTCAAAAAATGGACGGTAAAAGAAAAACAGTTCTAGCAGAACAAGATCCGAGCAAATCAATCACATTCAAGGCAAAAGATGAAAAAACAGTATTAACTGTCTTTACTGACATTGATTGCCCATATTGCTCAAAACTTCACAATGAAGTACCTAAGCTCAATGAAAAAGGTATTACCGTTAGATATATGATGTTCCCACGTGCTGGTATCGGCTCTCCATCATTTAAGAAAGCAGTGAGTGCTTGGTGCGCAGATGATCAAAATGAAGCATTAACCATTGCAAAAAATCGCAAGCCGATTCCTCAAAAGACATGTGAAAACCCTATTGAAGCTCAATATAAACTAGGACAAAAACTCGGTGTTACAGGGACTCCTGCACTTATTACAGCAACGGGTGAGTTAATAGCAGGCTATGTACCTGCTGATAAACTAGTACCGATGTTGCTTGCAGGAAAAAAAGAGAACCCAGCAAAATAAGCGAGTGACGATTTTCTGATATTAACGGCGAGAGGCTTCTCCTTTTGTCCTGTTTTTGTTGAGAATTATCACTCTATGCATAATAAGTAGTCCGCTATACCCATGAATGGTGTGGCATTAGTTATGATGCCTGATAGAATCTAACTATATTTAATTATTGAGGTAAGTATTGTGTCATTACTAATAACAGATGAATGCATTAATTGTGATGTATGTGAGCCAGAATGCCCTAATGAAGCAATTTATATGGGGGACGAGATTTATGAAATAAATCCTGACTTGTGTACAGAATGTGTTGGTCACTACGATGAGCCACAGTGTGTAGAAGTATGCCCTGTAGACTGCATTCCAAAAGATGAAAACAATGTGGAAACAGAAGATGAGTTAATGCTTAAGTATGAAAGTTTGATGGCTAAAGAGTAACAGTCTGTTTCTGGAAAGATCTGAGTCGGAATTCTTACACCCTGTCAGTGCATGTCATTGTCAGGGTGTTTTTATGTCAGCTCTTTGATGGGTGAAATAGATTAAGACTTATGCAGTGTCTTTCCTGAGATAGACTAGACTATAGGAATCTCATGATCGATCTTTTCAAAATTAGAATCGCCTATTGCTCTATAAAATCTCTTGGCATTTAGTGTATGTAGACACTCATAATATAAGGATATATCTATGTTTATCAGTCTTAAATCTTTGATGGTTACAACCACCCTACTTATGATGGGACTTATCACTACGGTTATGGCCTATGAAGCTGACTTTCCGCCATATTCTTCAGGTAAGTTTCCTGCTACTTGTCAGATACACCCGCTGAAAGCTGCTCAGGAAATGAGTCGCAAAAAAGGTAATTACAAAAGTAGTTATGAATTAAGGGATGGCAAAACGATATTAGCACTTCATCTTGATATGAATTATACCAAACATCACTTTGGGCTTTACGCTTCTCTCAAGAACCGTGCTGGTAAAAGCTTGATGGTGCCGATCAAAACAACAGATCACCCTACATTTATAAAAAAAATTTACTGGGCATATTTGAATAAAGATAGTGTTAAGGATTTTATTATTGTGACCGAATCGGGAGATTCAGGGCTAATGAATGGCAGTCAGCAGGCGACTTTTTTGCTGTCGCATAATAAGCGCTATGTTGCTAAACAGCTGCAAAGCTTCAATATAGGAATAAAAGATTTTTATGATTATTCCACTGACAATAAATGTGAATTCCTACATCAGACATTTCTAAAAAATGGCTCAGATCATTATTGGGTTTATAATGTTTTACAGTTTAGCGGTGTAAATATCATAGAAAAAAATGCACTTAGTCGATATTTTCCTAAGTGGATAAAATTCACCTCGAAAGCTAATAGCCAGACTGCTACATTGTCGAATAAAAGAAAGCAGCAGCTATGGCAGCAGTATTTAAAGAAGACAAAAAACCTATCGGTTGCTCCTAAATAATGGAGATTGGCACAATTCACTCCAGTTACAATGCTCCTCTAGTTATCCAGCCAAAACATTCAAGGCTACTGTTAAGTATTCTTGTTTTCCCTCATTTCTTTGCTATTGTCGTTACAATTTTTCTTGTAAATATAAACCCTTATCTATCTTTATTTTTGTTTTTTTGTATCCTTGCATCATTTATTTACAATTACCGTCAGCTGATCTCAAAACAAGGTAAGAAATCTATTTTAGAGGTTCTTCACCATAAGCATAATGGCTGGAAAATTCTAGTTAAGGGGAGTAATGATGATATATCTGTATTACTCAATGACTCTAGCTATAGTGGTTCATGGCTGACGATTCTTAACTTTAGTCATACAACTGAAGGTCGTTTTGTTTGTGTTGTTCCTCATGATAGTGTCAATACCTCTGTATATAGACAATTGCGCGTTAGGTTGAAAATATTTCATAAGAGGAGTGTCTGAAGAGATAAGTCTTCAGTAGGGTGCTATACACTAGGTAAGTAGCTATCAATATAATTAACCACCTCAATTAACGTTTCTTTACCCCCTAGCTCATTTTGATCAAATGAAGCGCCTAATTCATCTTCCAGAGTTACCAGCAAGGTGACAATATCAATGGAATCAGCATCAAGGTCAGCCCTGAATGACTGGTGCAACTGTGGTGGCTTATCGAGGGCGAGTGTTTCTTTTACAGTATCAATAACTTTTTGTTCAATTTCTTTACGTGTCAGCATGAATCAACCCCATTCTTTATTATTTTAATATTTATATTGTATAAAAACTATACAGTTTAGGGTGGCGAGTTTATAATCAACTGAAGTGATAATCAAAATAAATTTTAGACTTTACACTTCTACGCCTTATTAAATAAAGATAAGGTTTTAATAAGAATGCTCTTTTAGAGATTCTATAGCAAATATAAGAAATTAGAATGGATGCAAAAGCGATAACGCATGATATTGGGTTGAAACACTGCTATATCAACAACTCTCTTAATACAGAGTCAGGGGGGATACAGTGGAGCATATTAAAGGATAATGCGCCTAACCGTGTTACCTCTGGATTACTGAATGAATTAAAGCGGATTCAGGTTGATATATTACGAGATTACGCACAGCATAAATCAATAAAATATCATGTACTAAGTTCAGATATTCCCGATGTATTTTCATTAGGGGGGGATTTGGAATTCTTTTGTCAATGTATCAAAAAGCGTGACAGACAGTCACTGATTAAATATGCCATCGCCTCGATTGATGTCGTCTATCAGTTGTTTATTAACTATAAACTACCTATAACGACGATAGCCTTGGTACGAGGAGATGCCTTTGGAGGTGGTTTTGAAGTTGTGCTTGCTTGTAATATGATTATTGCAGAAGAGCAATCCGTTTTTTCATTTCCAGAAACACGCTTTGGATTATTTCCAGGCATGGGAGCTTACACATTCCTACGTCACCGCGTCACACCAAGAGTGGCAGAAGATATCATTTATAGTAGTAAAATTTATACAGCGCAAGAGCTGTATGAACTAGGTGTTATTGATATTGTTTGCAAACAAGGGCAGGGTAATAAGATTACCATGCAAACTATCCAGCAAATGAATATCAGGCATCAGGGGATTCATGCTATGCGGGAAATGGTGCAGAAATTTCCTGCTGTTGATAAGCAGGAATTATTGACGATTGTGGAGCACTGGGTAGATTGCATCATGCAGCTGAGTAATAAGCAGCTGCGTTTAATTGAGATGTTGGCAAAAACAAAAGTAGATGTTCGATAGGGAGAACTGCAGCTATAGTAACCCACTTTGGTGTTGCCACATTTCATAATATTTTCCTTGATTATCCAATAGCTGCTGATGTGTTCCTTGCTCAATAATCCTTCCATTTTCTAATACGATAATACGATCCATCAGCAGCACGGTAGCCAGCCTATGAGCGATGACAATGGCAGTTTTATCTTTGATAAGCTCAAAGATAGCCTGTTGGATTTTCTTTTCAGTGATGGAATCCAGAGCGCTAGTGGCTTCATCAAGAATTACAATTGGGGCTTGATCAAGAAAGGCTCGGGCGATTGCTATCCGTTGCTTTTCACCACCTGATAATTTAATGCCTCGTTCCCCTACAGCAGTATCTAGCCCTTGTTCTAGCTTTTCTATAAACTCAAGGCTATTGGATTTTCTAGCGGCATCAAAAATAGCTTCATCATCTAGATCTTTATCCAGAGCAATATTATCGCGGATTGAGCGGTGGAATAATTCTGGTTGTTGCGGTACAAGTGAAATCTGGCTGCGTAGAGATTTAAGGGTGAAATCTTGTGCGTTGTGTCCATCAAAGCTGATGCTTCCTTTTTGAGGGTCAAAGAAACGGAAAAGGAGTTTGGTTAAAGAAGTTTTCCCAGAGCCTGAATGACCGACAAAAGCAATCTTTTCACCCGCCTTAATGGATAAGTTAAAGTCAGTGAATAAGCTGTTTTCGTTATAGGAAAAGCTCATATTATTAAAGTGTATATTGCCTTGTTTGATGGTGATGTCACGGCAGTTGTTAGCATCTTGCTCTACATCTTGTAAGCGAAATATATCTGCCATTTCACTCGCATCTGCAACGGCAACGAAAATTTGTTTAAAGCTGCGTGCAAATTCCCACATATGGCGAATTAGTACCAGCATTATGGACTGGAACAATACGAATTCACCAACATTAAAACTCCCTTCTTTCCAACTTGTAATCATCAAATTGATCATAATAAGCTGAATGGCAAAGGTGAGAATGCCTTGTACAGCAAAGCTGATGAACATCAATATCCACGATATTTTACGTCGTTGAAAAAGAACATCAGCGGTATCATTAATGCGTGTTTGTTCTTTATTTTCGAGTGCAAAACTTTTAACAATAAAAATATTGGAGATGGCATCAGAATATACAGCTCCTACTTTCGAGCTTGCTGCTGCGAGCGCTTTATCAAAGCGAAGTTTCCAGAGAGAGAAGCCAATACTCCAGCCCATAAATACAATGACCCAGATAAGAAAATACAGTGCAAACGTAGTAGAGAGTTGATAAAAAATAATAAAAGCAGCGCTGATCGCAAATACTTTTTGTATAAGCTGGAAAAAGAACCAGTCCATAATAATCTCAAAAGAGCTGACAAAGCGTCCAGCCTGTTTGATGAGGCTGCCTGAGAAGTTATTTTCAAAAAACTCATGCTTTTGTTCAATTAAGACACTGAATACACGCTTCTCTAACAGATTAAGACCACCTGCTTCAAAAGGAAGAATAGAGAATTCAATCAGTCGCCATGTGACCCAGATAGCTGAAAAAGCAATAAATATATAGAAGAGGTTATCACGCAAGATAATGAAGGTGGCATCACTGTAACCAGAAGCTAACCCATTCGCTATATTTCTATAGAATAGGGGAATGATGACATCAAGCGCCGTGGCGATAAGAAGCCCTAGGAGAATGAGCGTAAAATAACCTTTTTTCTGCGCAATAATCCTGCCGTATTCTTTTAATATAATGTCCATTGTACGATTGGCTGCTTAATCCGTAATGTTGAGTAGTTTGGCGCTACTAGCAAATATTTCAGCCGGTACTCCCAATGCTTGTTTGAGGGCAATATCCCTATCCCAAGGGTTCTCTATAGCAGAAATTCGGCGCATTTCCTTGAATGTTAAATTAAGTGGAAAGAAATACGGTGAAACAAGAATCATATTAGAAAGAGGGAAGTCACTACCATACAGAACTCTGCCTTTCACACGTGGCTCTTGCAAGGCTGAATCCAAATAGCCTAGCTTGTTGATCTGGGTAAGGCTGGAAAGATCAGTGTAGAGGTTTGGATAGGCATCAAACATGGGTAGGATACGTTCATAATTTAATTCGTTATGACTGCTTCCTGTGGTAGCAATATGTGCGGCAATCACCGTAACACCCAATGATAGAGGTAGCTCAAGACGTTTTGGGTCACCGTATTCATCAATTGCTGAAGCAAAGGAGCGTTCTTGTCCTGCATGACTTAGCAGAGGTAGGCCTAATGCTTTCATTTTTTGGTAGAAAGGAATAAGTGCTTTATCCGCGGGATCAATGTGCTGGATATTGGGAATCCACTTGATGAGCTTTGCACCTTGCTGCTTAACCTGATCTAACAGCTGTAAGGCATCTTTGCGGTAGGGGTTGATGCTGGCGCCAAAATAGAGGTTGTCATAAAGTGCGGCTTGTTCTGCAACATATTTGTTAGGAATGTAAACCTGTGTCTTCTCGAAATCTAACTCACCAGATTTATCAATTACACCATCAAGCGCCAGAATCACAGCTCCACGTGAGTTCTTTGATTCAGCCAGTGAAGCAGCCATTTTTTTAACGGCAATTTGATCACCTTCTTTTTCGATTTGCTTGCGTGTAATACCAAAGGCATTGAGATAGTAATCAAACTTATAACCGTGGCGCATTTCTTCTGAAATAAAGCAGCCGCTATCGCCATTTCCATAGCCTGCGATATGAACATGCATGTCAATAATGGGCGTGGAAGGTAGGGCGCTAGGTTGTAATACAGGGCCTTTAAAGAAAACTAAACGTAATACAAGAGCTAATAACAACATAGCCATTAGTATTAAAAGAATAGTTTTGAGAAATCCGAGTGAGCGTTTAAGCATAAGAGGGTGACTAAGGTGAATAAAATAGCCGTCTATAATGCAGTATATTGAATATCATTGAAATAGGATTTTATAGACATAAAAAAAGCCGACCCAATAGTGATGAGTCGGCTTTGAATTACTTGTTTGGTTTATTTTAAACCAATCGTGTAATTAGAACTTCTGGATAAGACCTACAGAGAATGCTGAACGATCATTCGCATTTGCGTCTGCATCAACATCACTATAGATAGCTGTTACAGTAGTCTTAGGTGCAACTGTTTGGAATACGCCTAAAGAGAAGCCTGATCCATCTTTGTCCCAATGCTTCACACCATCAGCGCCATCAACTTTACCATAAGAAGCTGCAAGTTTAGTCTTAGGAGCTACTTTGTATGAGCCAGAAAGGTAAGTGTAGTTTGCACCACTATCCCAATCTTCAAGAGAAAGACCTACACTAGCAGGGCCTGCTTTATAGCCTAAAGCTAAACGTGTAGTCTTAAGCTCAGTGATGTGTTGTAAGTTAGCAGTAATACCATTAGCGCTATAAGAAACACCAGGGTTGAATAGGTTTTTACCACCTGCTCCAGGCGTATCATTTTTGTTAAGCACAGCGACTGCATTAAAGGTAAATGCTCCGCCAACCTTAGGGCTTACATAACCTACTACGTTGTTCAACCAGCCATTAGTAAGGCGAGATAAACCGTAGTTTGAACCACCATTACCAGAACCTGCTGAAGTGTCATAGAAAGGGTCAACTTTTAAGCCAGCCATTTTATAAGGAGATGATGCACGTCCTGCTAGAACTGTACCGAATCCACCTTTTACACCAGCCATTGCGAAACGACTTGTAAAGCCTGAGATACCACCAGTATCTGTATCTGCACCGCCTTGAATATTGAAGAAGCCTGTTAAACCGCCTTCATCCCCATAGCTACCCTTAATACCTATACGAGATGCATTATTAACAAGACCACCAAGGTCTGCTCCATTCACATCACCAGCAACAAGTGCTGACATGCGTAAAGCGCCGTAAACTGTTGTATCAGCTGTTGCTGCTATAGGCGAGAGGATTGCTGCTACTGCAGTAGCCATTAAAATCTTTTTCATTGTATATTCCTTATCATGTTTTTGTCTGATGTGATATTCAGACTATTTTTTAATTACCCGAGCGGGTGTTGTAAAAAAGCCACGAATCAATAGTACTGTTAGAATGACGTGATGTCTAATAGTATTTGTCAAATTGCATAGTTATTAGGTATTAATTGGCAGATAAGTGGTGATTAGAAGGTTTGGTGCTTCAGGTTTATTTTTAAAATAAACACTAAAAAATTAGGGGATTATAGAGTGTTAAAGGAGGAAATAACAAGAATGACGTTGAGTTTTGTAATTATACCTTCAGCAACAAGTATGAAGGAGAAATAAGTGCTTAAAAACAACAGGGCTGTATTAGGTATATCGAGATAGCCGTATCTGTCAATGATGATTCATTAAGTCAACAGTTGTTGTGTTATAGATATTTTTTTAGTCTGGTGGCGACAGAGTTAGGGTGAATACCCTTCTTTACGGGGATGTTGAGTTGGCTAGGCTGGGTGGGTAATTGTGCTTTTACAGCAGCCATTTTATATCTGTCTAAACCCTCGACACTGAGATACTTGCGAGTGAGGTGACCTTTTACTATAAGTTCTTGTTTTCGAAACAAGAAAGTACCTTTTGTTGCGCGGACAACTTTAAGTCCATTGAAGTAAACAGTTGTTTCTGTGTTAACACAGGCTTTATCCCTAAAACCAGCTACATTCTCTTCTCCATAGTTAACACATTCTCTTCTTTTAAATCGTAAGTAATGCTGAGTTAGGGTAACAGGATCACCTTTAATCACAGTTTCTAGATATATCTGATCTTCGCTTTTACTTGAGGAGGTTGAATTTGCGGGTTTAATATTTAAGGATGGCATCGCTGCTTGCCTAATAGGTCGAGCAGTTTGCGGCGAGCTTTCTTCTGTGCAGAGTTTAACTACTTGGGCATGAGTAAAGCCAGATTTGAGATAATCCTTAATATCTGCTTTGCTACATGAGTTAGCAAAAGAATTCGAGGAATAGAGGATGAGGGTTGTACATGCGATGGTCAATAGATAGCGGCAAGGTCGCATTTTCATAGTAATTCCTGTGATTTTCATAGAGACACCTACATTAAAGCATACCAATGAGTATGTTGTGAATAAAAGATTGGTTTGAACTTGAAAAGTGAGGAGGGAGGCTGTTCTGAAGATCACGGGATTGTGGTAGGCACGCTCGGATTCGAACCGAGGACTTCCACCATGTCATGGTGGCACTCTAACCAACTGAGTTACGCGCCTTCATAAAAAGGGCATTCTAGCCTGTTATTTTTTGCTTAACAAGTATCTTTTGCTGTATTAGTTCAGGTGCGACTCAGACAGTTATTGTATGATTAAAGGTTGTAATTAGTCGATAAGTGTGACTTATTTTGTATGGCAGATGCATATGCTCCCAATAATTTATATGCCTCTCACGCTTTAGTCTTAATAATTAAAATAATAAGAAGTCTTACCATGAAAATCACTCCCAATAAACCAACATTATTAATTCTAATATTTATTGGGTTTTTATTTCAAAGCACTGCTTTTGCAGCAACTTTGGAAGTTAGTGTAAACCATGATGCTGATGATGCCGAAGAAAATGGAGAGGGAGAGATAGATCTAAATAGCTCTGATCTTGAAATGACTCATGATGGGGCAGATGAGCAAACAGTAGGTATTCGCTTTAATTCAATATCAATTCCACAAAATTCAGTTATTACTAATGCTTATATTAGGTTTCATGCTGATGAAACGGATGGAGGTGATACTAATTTAACTCTTTATGGTGAGGCTGATGATGCTAGCAGGTTTGTAGGTTCAAAAAATAATATCACTAATAGAACAAGAACAGATCAATCAGTGGGGTGGGCTCCTCAATCATGGAATAATGAGGGAGATGTTGATGACACCCCTGATCTTAAGGATATCGTTCAGGAAATTATTAATCGTAATGGCTGGAATACGAATAATTCTATTGTATTTATCATCACTGGCTCTGGCACTAGAGTTGCTGATTCATATGATGGATCCGAGAATAAAGCTCCATTACTACATATCGAATACACTACTCCTCCTGGCTTAATTCAGAAAAACTTTGGTGTCTCTAGTGACAGTGATGATGCAGAGGAAGGCTTTAATGGAAAAATGGAAAGCTTGTATAGTTCTGACCTAGAAATGACAGAAGAAAGTAGTACTCAAAAAATTGGCATCCGTTTTGATTCTATTACGATTCCTAAAAACGTCACGATTACTAACGCATATATTCAATTTCATGTTGATGAACTTAGTAGTGAAGCTACTGATTTGGATATTTACGGGCAAGCACATGATAGTGCTCCTACTTTTACCTCATCACATAATGATATTAGTGACCGAACTCTTACAGATGCATCAATAAACTGGTTACCTGATGTTTGGGATGCTGAGGGTGACCCGAAAAATACTCCTAACCTTAAAAGTATTGTACAAAATGTTATTAACAGAAGTGGGTGGAGTTCTGGAAATTCTATGGTCTTTATTATCACAGGAACAGGGAAAAGAGTTGCTGATTCATATGATGGTAATACGAGTGGTAAGCCCCGTTTATTTGTAGAGTATTCTGAAGATGATCCTGATGGAGGAGAGGAGGAAAATGGAGAGCCAGAGTGTGCGGCTATTTTTGAAGATGATTTTGAGTCTGGTATGTCAGACAAATGGAGAGTTTTAAAAGAAGCGGGTGAGTTTACTCCTGCTGTTGTAAATGTTTCAGGAGATGGACGCTTGCGTTTGACAGATCGTAGTAAGGATTTAAGCACAGCAGTTACACTGGATTATCAATTTCCTTCTTCTCATAATACGTTTGTATTGGAGTTTGATTATTATGCTTATGGGGGGTGTTCTGCTGGAGATGACTGGAAAGGTGCAAATGATTCTGGTGATTGGGGTGGGGATGGTATGTCGGTTATCCTTTTTGATTCTTCAGTAGGGCGATCTCCAAGAGTTGGTGCTCTTGGTGGGTCTCTGGGGTATGCAAATGCTCATACAGAAGCGAGTGATGGACCGCTTGTGACAATGAAAGGCTTTGAGAGCGGCTGGTTCGGCATTGGGCTGGATGAATTTGGTAATTTCAAAACCAACGATGAGGCTCGAAGGGGCATTGATGGTGTAACGAGCTCACAAGATGATGAAGATACTGAGGTTCCAAATTCAATTGCTATTCGTGGTAGTGCAATACCTGCCAATGGTACGGATACAGGGTATCGGCTTTTAGCGAGTACAAATACTTTAGAGTCTCCATTAGCTCGCCTACTTGGTAATGATAGTAGTTACTTAAGTGGGCGCTACAGGCTAACAATAAATATGACAATAGCTGGCTCTCAAATGGTTAAATTGGAGCGAAAGAAAGGTTCAGTTTATGTGACGGTTATTGATGAGTTTGATGCACTTCTAGTTGATAACAATCAAGGAATTACACCTGAACAATTCCGCATTGCATTTTCATCAGGAACAGGGGGGGCTTGTAATAACCATGAGATAGATAATGTAAAGATTTGTGGTTCAGCTGAAGAATATGTAAGCACTAATGCGGTATGTTGGGCAACAACGGATGATGCAAAAAAGATTTATAAAATAGATCCTGATCCTACTGCAACAACATTACCTGAAAGTGTGGTGGTAGAAACAAATCGTATTTTACGTGCCGAAGGTGGTGCCTTTAGACCCACTGACCGATATGTTTATAAATTTGATGATGATGGTGAAACTTATAATAGCCATGAGAATGATGATGGTCCTGATAGTTTATATAAAATTAATACTATAACGGGACAAGTTTCTTTGGCTTATGCTGCTCTGGTTGAAGAGCATGTTGATGCGGCAGAGTTCTATATTAACCCTGAAACGCAAGAAGAAATTTTCTACGTTATTGAGCGAGAAAGAATTCTCCATGCTTTTGATCCACTTACATGGCAAGAGCTACAGGGGTATCCAAAAGAGATATCAGGAGAAGCTAGAATATCAGGGTTGGCGATCAACTCTCTGACAGGGGATGCTTATGGTATGGATGACTATAGCAGCTGGAGTAATACAAGGGCGAAGCTCTATACCTTCAACTTGCAAACAGCAGAAGCAACCTTTTTATTAACATTGCAAGCTGATATCGATGCTGAAGGTTTAGCATTTGCGGATGATGGTAATCTTTATGTGGAAAATGAGCACCAAGGAATTGAGGAGAACTATAAAAAGATTTTTAAGATAAGTCTAGCGGATGGAAGCTTAACTCCCGCAGCTTCATTTAATGTGTTAAATGGTGATATTGAGACTTTTTCTTGTAATGGAGGGTATAGCCTCGTGGGTCCACTAGTTGATCCACCAGTTGATCCTGTATTTGACTATGGTGATGCACCAGAAAGCTATTTTGCTGCATCTCATGTAATACCAGCAAACCCTACGATTTATCTAGGGACCGTTGCACCTGACACTGAAATAGTAGAGGGTAATATTGCCTATCCCTATGATGTAGGTGCAGTGGGTGATGATACGGGGGATACTGATGATGAAGATGGTGTTCAGTTTAATAATGTAGATATACAAGGGCAGCGTTTTACAGCAGAGCAAACCTATACGTTTGTTGTAAGAACTCATGGTAATGGCTATTTAAATGCCTGGATAGATTGGAATGCGAATGGCATTTTTGAGAGTAGTGAGCAAGTGTCTTCTGCTGAAGATGGTTCATCAGGCTCAATTAACTTAAGTGTGCCTGTCCCTACAGATGCTGTTGTAGGCTCGACTTATGCGCGCTTTAGGTATAGTAGTCGACAATCTTTATTACCAGCAGGACCTGCTAATGACGGTGAGGTAGAAGATTATACGATCACTATCGCTGAGGGAGTTAGTGTCTGTTCAATAGATGATGTCACATCTGCAATCTATTCAACTGCGGCAGTAACCGTAAATTCAGATCGTTTAAATACGAATACACGTTTATTCCAGACACAGTTTAATAATGCCACTTGGGAAGGTTATTTATTATCTTACGACCTTGAAATATCAGCAAATGATGGTAATACAAAGGCGCAAAAATGGAATGCAGCAGATCAGTTGCCCGCACACTCAGCACGCAACATTTTTTCTTATAATCCTTTAGCAGCGAACGATAAAGGTATTGAGTTTAATTGGGCTTCGTTGAATGCTACTCAGAAAACAGCGTTACAAGATGGAGGTGCTACCGTAGAGGTCGGACAGAAGCGCTTAAACTGGCTTCGCGGTCAACAAACTTTTGAGAAAACAGAATCTAATGCGAATGGGTTATTCCGCCCAAGGAGTAAGTTACTGGGCGATATTATTCACTCATCTCCCATATTCTCTGGAAAAAGAGAAAACTTTGGATACGCTGTATTAAGTTCTGAAGGCTCGTCGTATCCTTCATTCCTCTCTAATAAGCTATCAAGGCAAGAAGTCGTATACCTCGGTGCTAACGATGGCATGTTGCATGCTTTCAATGCAAATACGGGGGCTGAAATATTTGCTTATGTTCCAAATGCAGTGATGTCTAACTTGGCAATGCTTACATCTATTCGGTATGGCTGTAAGGATCATGATGATTGTACATCTCATCAAGCCTTCGTAGATGGAAAGCCAGCAATAGGTGATGCCTATTTTGATAACACATGGCATACGGTGCTGCTCGGAACGCTAGGAAAAGGTGGAAAAGGTCTTTTTGCACTGGACGTGACAGATCCCGATAGCTTTGCTGCCAATAAGGTATTGTGGGAGGTGTCGGCTGAGCCAGTAACAGCAAGCAATGCTTCCGCTGCGACAAGCAGTTACAACAATCATTTGGGGTATAGTACTCCAGAGCCGTCTATAGCACGATTAAATGATGGTTCTTGGGTAGCTGTTGTTGGTAATGGTTATGGGAGTAAAAACAATACAGCAGTACTCTTCCTGATTAATGCTGGCACAGGTGAGCTTATTAAGGCTATTGATACAGGCGCGGGAAGCTCAAGTAACCCAAATGGCTTATCAAGCCCGATAGCAGTAGATACCAATGGTGACAGAAAAACAGATACAGTTTATGCGGGTGATCTTCTCGGTAATATGTGGAAGTTTGATCTGAGTAATCCTGATAGTGATAACTGGTCGGTTGCTTTTCATGATGTTAATGATGTACCAGTACCGTTGTTTACAAGCTGTGAATCTACAAATTGTACAAAGCGTCAAGCTATTACGGCAAAGCCACAAGTGGGTCGACACCCAGCAGGTGGTTATATGGTCTACTTTGGTACAGGAAAATATTATGGTGTAGGTGATAATGTAATGCAGCCTACACCTGATATTCATACTTTGTATGGCATTCGTGATAATGGTTCAGTGGTTTCAGGTCTTGGGGGGTTGATTGAGCAGAGTATTTTACAAGAGTCTGAAGTTACTTCTGACCTCAAAGCTAGGATTACCTCTAGTGAAGCAGTGGACTACTCAACTAAATCTGGTTGGTATATGAAGCTTGTATCCCCCAGTAATTCAAGGCTGGGTGAACGTATTATTTCAAAAGCATTGTTAAGAGGAGGGCGCTTGATTGTTACGACAATTGTACCTCCGCAAAATAGCTGTGTCTGGGGTGGATCAAGCTGGATTATGGAACTCAATGCTGTTGATGGGCGCCGACTACAAGCTCCGCCACTTGATATTAATAATGACAAGCAATTTACCGCTGCAGATAATATTGATTATGATGGCAGTTCTAAAGCTGTTTCAGGTATTCAAAAAACTTCACTAGGCTTGATTTTAAGCACACCAGAGATTATAAATCATACGCCACGTTCAGAAGGAAAGTATGTAAGTGGAACCAGTGGACATATTGGTATGTTTAGAGAATCAACGGGTGGTACTTCTGGCAGACAGTCCTGGAAACAGATTCGCTAGCTAATAGAAAAGGTATAAACCTCTCCTTGCAAAGGGGGAGCTGGAGGGGGGGTGAGTTTATGCTTCATGCATAGTTTCTATACACTCTCATATTCCTGCTTAAAATTAATCTATTGGAGACCCTCGGCTAATTCTGTATTATCCCTCCATGATATTAAAAACCCATAACCTCTCATGCCGTCGGGGTGATCGTCTACTTTTTGAAAACCTTGATTTTCAGATTCAGTCGGGCGAATTATTACTGATCGAAGGGCATAATGGCTGTGGTAAAACCACTCTCCTCAAAACACTCGCAACCCTGCGTAAACCCGATGATGGTTCAATCTTCTGGGATGATACTTCTATTTTTAAACTGGCGGATGAATACCGTCAGAATCTCGTATGGCTGGGACACTATAATGGTTTAAAGGGAGATCTTTCGGCTCTTGAGAACCTACGTGTAGCGGTTGCCCTTAATGAGGTGGATGCTACAGAAGATGATTTATGGGCGGCATTAAAAACAATTGGCCTTTATGGTTATGAAGATCTTCCAACAATTGTGTTATCTCAAGGACAGAAGCGACGAGCTGCATTATGCTACTTGCTGCTGACCAAAGCCCCGTTGTGGATTCTGGATGAGCCTTTTTCAGCTCTGGATGTTAAAGCTGTCGATATGCTGCAAAATATCATTGCTAAACACGTAGAGAGTGGAGGAATGGTTATTTTGACCACGCATCAGGAAGTGCCGCTTACATCTGGGCATATTAATCGTTTAAGTCTCGTTTAAGGTTGGCAGCATAAGATACTATGTTTACTGTATTCAAAACTATATTGGTTCGTGATCTAACGCTAGCCATGCGTCGTAAGACTGATATTTTGACGACGCTGTTTTTCTTCGTCATTGTTATCAGTATCTTCCCCCTTGGTGTTGGCTTTGAAAAAGCGATGTTACAAAAAATGGCACCTGGTGTAGCATGGATAGCCGCTTTGCTTGCTTCTATGATCGCTTTGGAACGGTTGTTTTCCAGCGATTACGATGATGGCACACTAGAACAAATGTTATTGTCACATCAGCCGTTGATTGTTATTGTGCTGGCGAAGGTATTTGCGCACTGGCTGTTAACAGGTTTGCCCCTTGTATTACTGGCACCTGTGGCGGGTTTACAGTATCACTTAAGCGGTGATGCAGTGATGACGATGATGGTGGCTTTGCTACTAGGTACACCTATTTTAAGTTTGTTAGGTGCTATTGGCGCAGCATTAACCTTGGGATTACGTGGCGGAGGAGTGTTAGTTTCAGTGCTGATTCTGCCCCTGTATGTTCCCATACTGATTTATGGTGCTGGTGTTGTGTCCGCCAGCATGGAATCAGGGACTAATGTAGAGGCTTATTTGCTTTTACTCTCTGCATTCCTGATACTTGCCTTGGTGTTTACCCCTTGGGCAACGGCTGCGGCTTTGCGCATTGCCTCGGAATAATAGTTGTAGGGTGCATTCTATGCACCAGAATCAAGTGCTTAGCTTAGTAAGTGGTGCATGAAATGCACCCTACCGTTATTTTCTGGATGATAACAAAATAGCTGCTTACTCCCCTGAAATATTGAGAAAACGTGTAGTGAAGATAAACTGGTTTAAGTATTCTGCCCCAACAAATTTCTATCCATTAGCTGGGAAGCTCATTCCCTGGTTTATGTGGTCTGCTCTCCTTATAACGATAGGCGGCTTGTACTGGGGCTTTTTCCAAACGCCTTCCGTACTAACCGATCAGAAGCAATATTATCGAATTATCTTTATTCATGTTCCCGCAGCATGGCTATCTATGTGGCTGTACGCAGTTCTAGTAGGCTGGGCGCTGATTGGATTGATCTTCAATACCCGACTATCCTATATGTTGGCAGCAGCTGTTGCGCCTACGGGAGCCATGTTCACCGTACTAGCATTATGGACGGGCGCATTCTGGGGTAAAACCTCATGGGGAACATACTGGGATTGGGATCCACGTATGACTTCCGAGTTAATATTGCTCTTTGTCTACATCGGCTATATGGCATTACAATCCGCCATTGATGACTCACGCAGAGCAGATCAGGCATCCGCTATTCTAGCGCTGGTTGGGCTGGTGATGCTGCCGATTATTTTCTTCTCGGTTAATTGCCCTAATCCAGCAGAATGCTCATCATTACATCAAAGCTCCTCGACGCAAAAAATGGAAGTTAATATTCTCTACGCCATGCTGATTTTATCCATATCTTTCTGGTTATATGCCTTTGGCGTTATCTTTATGCGCGTCAGAAATATTATTCTCCAGCGTGAGCGCCATACCCAATGGGTGCAAAAACTTGAGGAGGTTAAATCATGACTTTTAACGAATTTATCCACATGGGAGGCTACGGCTATTTTGTGTGGATGAGCTTTGGGCTTACAGCATTACTTATGTTTGGTGAACCGATTTTATTACTTCTGCAACGAAAAGGTTTGTTGCGACAGGTGAGCCAACTCGTACGAATGAATAAACAGGATAGGAATTAAGACAATGAAAGCACGGAATAAACGCATGATTTTTATTGCGGTTGGTTTGATTGCAGTAATTGCAGCAGGCTTGCTGATTACTACGGCACTAAAAAAATACTCTACTTACTACTTCACCCCCACAAAAGTTGTGAATAAAGAAGCGCCAGTAGATGGTCTGTTTAGGCTGGGTGGAATGGTCAAAAAAGGCAGCCTCAAGCGTGAAGAAGGCAAGCTGCTCGTCGAATTCACTCTGACAGATTATGAAAATGATGTTGTCGTTCAGTATGACGGTATCCTGCCTGACTTGTTTAAAGAAACTCAGGCAGCCGTTACCAAAGGGCGCTTAAACACCTTAGGTATCTTTGTTGCTGAAGAAGTGCTCGCTAAACATGATGAAAAATATATGCCGCCTGAAGTGAAAGACTCTTTGAAAAAGAAGGGTGAGGCGGATAATAAAGCCGTAGAAAAAATCAAGGAAGAGGTTAAGGAATGATTCCTGAAATTGGGCAGATATCCCTGATAGTTGCACTAGCCGTTGCTTTCATTATTGGCATTTTACCGATGTACGGAAGCTTTCGTGGCAATGCTAATTTTATTGCCATTGTGAAGCCTGCCGCCATTGTTCAATGGTTGTTAGTGGCTATTTCATTTGGCTGTTTAGTGTATGCCTTTGTAACCGATGATTTTTCAGTGCGCTACGCTGTATCGACCTCTAACTCTGCCTTACCTATTTTATATAAAGTAGCAGGTGTTTGGGGTGGGCATGAAGGTTCTTTGTTGCTCTTGGCGCTCATTCTTACCTGCTGGACACTAGCAGTAGCATTGCTAAGCAAATCTATCCCACCCATTATGCTGGGCCGTGTATTAAGTATTTTAGGCTTTATTTCTGTGGGCTTTTTGCTCTTTATCCTGCTGACATCGAATCCTTTTGATCGAATTCCGATGCAGCTAGAGGGGCGAGATTTAAACCCCTTGTTACAGGATTTTGGCTTGGCGATTCATCCACCCATGTTATATATCGGCTATGTGGGATTTGCAGTGGCCTATGCCTTTGCAGTAGCGGCTTTAATAGGTGGCAAGCTTGATGCAGCTTGGGCGCGCTGGGCAAGACCTTGGACAAATATCGCGTGGGCTTTCCTCACTATTGGTATTGGCTTGGGAAGCTGGTGGGCTTATTACGAATTAGGCTGGGGCGGCTGGTGGTTCTGGGATGCAGTAGAAAATGCATCGCTGATGCCATGGATCTTAGGCACGGCACTAATGCACAGCCTCATCGTGACAGAAAAACGCGGTATGTTTAAAGCGTGGACTATTTTACTAGCAGTGGGGACTTTCTCACTCAGCCTGCTCGGTATGTTCCTTGTACGTTCTGGCATTATTACATCGGTACATTCATTCGCAAGCGACCCCACTCGTGGCGTCTTTATTCTTTTCTTCCTTGCTGTTGTGATAGGTGTTGCCCTTGTGCTCTTTAGCTTCCGCGCACCAAAATTAGCCTCAACCGCCAAGTTTGAACTGCTCTCAAAAGAAACAGGATTATTAACCAATAATGTAATTTTGGTGGTCATGACGCTAGCGGTATTGCTCGGCACGTTGTTCCCCTTAATTACAGATGCACTTTCTACTAACGGTAAAATTTCCGTAGGCCCTCCGTATTTCAATATGGTGATGGTTCCTCTGGGAGTGGTGTTAGCTTTTGTAATGGGTGTTGGGCTACTGCTACGCTGGAAAAGCGACAGTGAAGAGCGCTTAAAATCCTTATTGATAAAGCCACTGATTATTGCCCTTGTCTTTGCCATTCTGGTTACCTTAATCTCGCCCATGTTTTATGATTCCAGTTTTTCTGGTTACACCTTTATGGGTATTCTGATTTCAGGCTGGATTATAGGAACGGCTGTATTGTGGATAGTGAAGCAAAAGCGTTCTTTAACCTCTATTTCTGGCTCAAGCTGGGGCGCGCTTTTTGGGCACGTAGGTTTAGCCGTGAGCTTTATCGGCATTACCATGGTGTCTGTTTATAACCATGAAAAAGATGTCAGCCTAGCGCCTGGTGCTAGTTATGATCTGGAAGAGTTCACTTTTAAGTTTATGGGTGTAACAGATGTAGAAGGGCCTAACTATGTGGCGCATCAAGGCTTGATCGAAATATCGCGAAACGGTAAGAAAATCACTGAGCTAAAAGCTGAAAAGCGTACCTATCGCGTACAAACCATGCCAATGACTGAAGCAGGTATTGATGCTGGATTCTTCCGCGATCTCTTTGTTGCGTTAGGAGAGCCTCTGGATAAAAAAGGCACATGGAGCTTGCGTCTGCAATACAAACCCTATATTCGCTGGCTATGGCTGGGTGCTATTTTAATGGCAATGGGTGCTGTGTTTGCCACAATGGATAAGCGTTATCGTCGACTCAATAAAATGGGTAAATCATCATGATTCGATATTTTTTACCGTTAGGTGCATTCCTTGTTCTTATTGCTTTGCTCATCTTTGGTTTAGGAAATGATCCTCGTCACGTGCCTTCACCACTTGTGGGCAAGCCAGCGCCAGCGTTCACGTTGCCGCGTTTATACAAAGAAGGGCAGACTATTTCTACAGAAGATATGAAAGGCAAAGTCTGGATACTAAACGTCTGGGCTTCTTGGTGTGTGTCCTGTCGTGCTGAGCATGAAGTGGTTAACCAGTTTGTGAAGAAAACAGGAACCAAAGTGCTAGGTTTAAACTATAAAGATTATGGTACTGAAGAATACGGTGGCGCTGCAAAATCATGGTTGGCTCAATTTGGTAATCCCTATAGCGATATTGCTGTGGATACAAAAGGCTTGGCGGGTATTGACTGGGGCGTTTACGGTGTTCCAGAAAGCTTTGTGGTTGATAAAAAAGGCATGATTCGCCGCAAGTTCACAGGGCCGTTGAATGATAAATCTGTTGAAGAAGAGCTTTTACCCTTAATTCAGCAACTCAACAGGGAAGCTTCCTAATGCGCATGATGAAGAAACTATGGATTGTTTTGCTCGTTAGCCTGCTGCTGAATAATGCGTGGGCAGGCATTGAAGTACGCAAGTTTAATAAGCCAGAGCAAGAAGTGCTTTATAACAAGCTCATGTTTGAACTACGTTGTCTGGTTTGTCAAAACGAAAATCTGGCCGCCTCTAATGCGGATCTTGCCAAAGATTTGCGTGATGAAGTGTATAAGAAAATTATCGAGAATGACTGGGACGAGGCGCAGGTTAAAGAATACCTCGTATCGCGTTATGGAGATTTTGTACTGTATAAACCCCCTGTTAAAAAATCGACTTGGGTACTTTGGTTTGGCCCTGGTGTTATGTTGATTATTGGATTGTTTCTTGTGATCGCAGTAGTGCGGAGCAATCGCAAACAGGCTGTAACAACCCTTGATGATAATGCACGTAAGGAAATGCGTGACCTACTGGATACAAAGGATAAGTAACGAATTATGTTCTGGATACTCACAATTTTACTGATTGCATTGGCGTTGGCATTTTTGCTACCCCCTTTATTAAAAAAACCAAAAGAGCTGGTTGATGACAGGCGAGAGCAAAATATCAGCATTGCGCGACAGCAGCTTAAAGAGCTGGAAACAGAATTCAAAGAAGGCAATATTGAAGAAGATGCCTACGAATCAGCAAAGAATGAATTGGAGCAGTCACTATACAGCGATCTGGAAGCTACAGAGAAAGCTGTAGAATCGGCTGGTTCAGATGTGCAGGCAAAAGAGACTAAGGTAGCCACTCTTTTTACATTGATTTTTGTTCCTGCTCTCGTCTTTGGTTTATATAGCATTATTGGTAATCCTAAAGCGATAGCAGAAAGCTCTGTAGATCTTAAAGATCCTGCAAAAATGACAAGAGAGCAGTCAGTAGGCACTATTTCCTCTATGCTATCCAAGCTCGAAGACAAGCTTAAGAAAGAGCCAGATAATGTTGAAGGTTGGGTGATGCTGGGTCGTTCTTATATGGCACTTGATCGTCCTGCTGATGCGGTAAAAGCCTATAACAAAGCGAATGAGCTTAATCCTGATAATCCTAATATTATGTTGCCTCTTGCAGATACACTGGCAACGATTAATAAAGGCGATTTAACGGGCAAGCCTGAAGAGCTTATCCTGAAATCATTAGCAAAAGAGCCTGATAATATTATGGCAATCTGGCTAGCAGGTATGGCAGCTAAACAGCGCGGTGTTGATGCTGAAGCCGTGAAATACTGGAAAAAGCTAGAGCCAATGCTTGATCCAAAATCAAGTGATCGTATGGAAGTGCGTAATTTAATTAAAGCCGCAGGTGGGACATTAGAACCTCTTCCTCAAGTCGCGGCTGCTCCAGCTGCAACAGCGCCTACACAAAAACCAGCTGCTACACCTACAGCGCAAGCACCTGTAGCCACCACGGCTGATCCAGCTAGCGCTGCAAAGGGCATTACGGTAACGGTGAGTCTTTCTGATGAGTTAAAAGCAAAAGCGAAACCAGAAGATACGATTTTCATCTATGCCAAAGCCATGTCTGGCCCACCCATGCCACTTGCAGCTCAACGTAAACAAGTGAAAGATTTACCGCTTACCTTGGTGCTGGATGACAGTACGGCAATGATGCCAAATATGAAGCTATCTAATTTTCCTGAAGTAAAAGTAGGGGCGAGAGTGTCTTTCACAGGTCAGCCTACAGCTCAAGCAGGTGACTTATTTACCGAGATACTATCGGTAAAAGCAGGAGCCAAATTAGAGCTTGTGATTGATAAGGTAGTAGGGCAGTAATCAAGAGTTTCTAATTTAATTTAATAGATTTAATCACTTTTTTTAATGCCGTGGTCGTGAGCTGACCATGCACTCTTTCTATAATGATTCCATTGTTACACAACACATGGAGATCATTATGAAAGAGCTAGCAACTAACGATACATTGATGGGCGCAGTCACCGTTGTTTTATTTATTACAGCGTGTACGCTTTTCTTACTAATGTAGATTATTTACCACGAAATACACGAACCACACAAAAATAAGAGACTTCTCTTAATACTGGATGAATTTCCGTATTTTTGTGTGGTTTGTGGTAAAAAATAAAAATATCAGTTTACTCGCCTCGCAGTTTATCTAACTGTATTTATAGTCACTCTTTTTCTGATAATTTCCATTGTTACAGAGCACATGGAGATCATTATGAAGCAGATCACGAGTGATGTTAATTGGCACAGTAACCGTTGTTATATTTACCACGAAATACACAAAAATAAGAGACCTCTCTTATACTGGATGAATTTTCGTGTTTTTCGTGTGGTTCGTGGTAAAAAATAAAAATATCAGTTTACTCGCCTCGCAGTTTATTTATTTGTATTTATAGTCACTCTTTTGCTGATAATTTCCATTGTTACAGAGCATATGGAGATCATTATGAAGCAGATCACGAGTGATGTTAATTGGCAGAGTAACCGTTGTTATATTAACCACGAAATACACGAACCACACAAAAATAAGAAGCCTCTCTTATACTGGATGAATTTTCGTGTTTTTCGTGTGGTTCGTGGTAAAAAACAAAATACACCTCTGCGAGACCTCGCAATTATCCGCTTCTGCTCTGCTATACTTACAGCACCCTTATTGATTAAAGAGAGCCAGCGTGTCCACCATCCAGCAAGAAGATTTTATCCAGAGCATTGCCGATGCTTTGCAGTATATTTCCTACTATCATTCCCCTGATTTTGTCACTGCCATGCACGCTGCATGGAAGATGGAAGAATCCACCGCGGCTAAAGATGCCATTGCTCAAATCCTTGTAAATTCTCGCTTATGTGCTGAAGGAAAACGTCCTATCTGTCAGGATACGGGCATTGTGACGGTGTTTCTTTATATCGGTATGTCGGTGCAATGGGATTGTGAGTTAAGCGTTGATGACATGGTAAATGAAGGCGTTCGCAGAGCTTATAAATATCCCGACAATATCCTGCGTGCTTCCATTATGAGTGATCCTGCTGGCAAACGTGTCAATACAGGAGATAATACGCCAGCCGTCATTCACACCAAGCTGGTTAAAGGCGATCAGATAGAAGTAAAAATAGCCGCAAAAGGCGGTGGTTCAGAGAATAAAGCTAAGCTGGCAATGCTTAATCCTAGTGACAGTATTGTAGATTGGGTATTAAAGACTTTGCCTACCATGGGCGCTGGTTGGTGTCCGCCAGGTGTGCTGGGAATTGGTATTGGTGGCACGGCTGAAAAAGCAGCTTTGCTGGCAAAAGAATCGCTAATGGAGCCTGTTGATATTCAAGAGTTGCGTCAGCGTGGCGCGAGTAACCGAATTGAAGAACTACGGCTTGAGCTAATGGACAAGGTTAATGATCTTGGTATTGGCGCGCAAGGTCTTGGGGGGTTAACAACGGTGCTTGATGTCAAGATTATGGATTACCCAACACATGCTGCTTCGCTTCCTGTCAGCATGATTCCCAATTGTGCGGCAACACGACATATTCATTTTACCCTTGATGGTTCTGGTGTTGCTGAACTCACTCCACCTGACTTATCCATTTGGCCTGATATTGCTTATGAGCCTGGCGAGAATACTCGCCGAGTCAATCTGGATACGGTTACGCCTGAAGATGTCACTACATGGAAAGCAGGGGAGGTTATTCTGCTTTCTGGCAAAATGCTGACAGGGCGTGATGCGGCACATAAACGCATGATTGATTTACTGGATAAGGGAGAAGAGCTGCCTGTTGACCTTAAAGGACGCTTTATTTATTACGTCGGCCCCGTTGATCCTGTCGCTGGGGAAACCGTGGGGCCAGCAGGGCCAACAACTGCAACACGCATGGATAAGTTTACCGAGCAGATGCTTGAATCAACGGGCTTGCTTGGCATGATTGGCAAGGCTGAGCGTGGCGATCAGGCGATTAAAAGTATTAAGCAGCATAAAGCGGTGTACTTAATGGCGGTAGGTGGGGCTGCTTATTTGGTATCTAAAGCCATTAAAAGTGCAAAGGTGCTGGCATTTGCAGAAATGGGTATGGAGGCTATTTATGAATTTGAAGTGCAGGATATGCCTGTGACTGTTGCTGTTGATAGCATGGGTGAATCTGTACATAAGACAGGGCCAGCTGCGTGGCAGAAGATCATATTTGAACGTCACCATTGAGTGCTCGTCTCTTAGTTCGCAGTGCTTAGAAAGGGCGCACACGCGGGTGCGCCCCTACATAGAGTTGCTAAGAAATGTAAAGACAGGCCTAGAACAATTAGTAAAATGACCGACAAATAGGTATTATCCGCCCTTGATTGAATATTAAGGGAAAGCTTGTGAAACATTTATTAATTATTGTAAGTCTATTCTTCCTATCATTAACGGCCTGTAATGCAGGCTCTGAGACAAAATCCACTGGAGCTAAAATGTCTAACCCCCAAGTCAAAATTGAGACAACAATGGGTGAAATTACCATTGAGCTAGATGCAAAGAATGCACCTATTTCAACAGAGAACTTTCTGTCTTACGTTAAAGATGGATTCTACGACGGCACTATTTTCCATCGTATTATCCCTGGCTTTATGGTTCAGGGCGGCGGCATGAACCCTGATATGTCTGAAAAAGAGACGAAAGGATCTATTAAAAACGAAGCGAATAATGGCCTGAAAAATGATCGTGGCACATTAGCAATGGCGCGTACAGGCGAGCCTCATTCAGCTTCTTCACAGTTCTTCGTAAACGTTAAGGATAATGATTTCCTTAATTTCAAAAGCGAAGATATGCAAGGCTGGGGTTATGCGGTATTTGGTAAAGTAACAAATGGCATGGATATTGTGGATAAAATTGTTGCGGTAGAGCGTGGCAATAAAGGCTTCCATCAGGATGTACCTGTTGAGCCGATTCTTATGAATAAAGTAACTATTATTGAATAGTGTTAATAATGGTTAGTTTCGTTTGAAAACCACAGAGGACACAGAGAAAAAAGGATTTAACTCTGTGCTCTCGGTGTCCTCTGTGGTTATATAACTAACTCTCCAGCCTGATACCTTCAGCATCAGCCACTACAAAGCTGGCTTTATCATGCCAGTCTCCTAGCACTATCCGCTTTGCTTCCTTTCCATTTAGCTCAAACATATGCACATCAGGTCGATGGGTATGCCCATGAATCATGTGTAAAACTTGATTGTCTTTAAGTAGCTTTTCAACGGCTTGCTGGTTTACATCGAGAATGCTATTACTCTTTTTCTTGTTTTGTTTAGTCGTTGTTTGGCGCACGGATTTGGCGCGTTGGCTACGTTTTTCTATGCTCTTGGATAGATATAACCATTGTATGAATTTAACACGAAAGAGCGCGCGCATAAGCTGGTAGCCTTTATCATCAGTACAAAGCGTATCACCATGCAGGATAACCGTCGGCGTACCGTAAAGGTCAATAAGATGAGTATCTGGAAGCAGCGTGCCTCCAATCTGATCCATAAAGGTTTGACGTAACAGAAAGTCACGATTGCCCTGAATAAAGTAAAGCTTGCAGCCCGAATCAGATAGCTTTTTCAGGTGTTCGACAACAGGTAGGTAAGCCTTACCCGCAGGAGCTTGCAACAAATCATCACCGACCCAGAATTCAAATAAATCACCCAGAATATAAAGCGCTTCAGCCTCGCCCTCAATGCTGTCTAGAAAATCATGCAACAGCGTGAAGATTTGAGGGCGAGATGCATCTAAATGTAGATCAGAAATAAACCATGTTTTCTTTCCCATATTTCTGATTACTTCACAACCTGCAAGCAATTCATTAAGTTCTTCGCATGGGCTGCAAGCTGAGCTGGATCAATCTCCCCCACTAAACGGAAATCAGTCTGCTCTACACCATTGGCATCGAAGAACAGAATCATCGGTGGATTGAGTAGATTGTAAGATTTCAACAGCTCTTTATCGACATCGTCATAATCTGTAATATCAGCTTGCAGGAATAGGGTGTTACCCAATGCATCTATAACATCCTTATCCTTAAAGGTTGTACGCTCCATCACTTTGCAGTAGGTACACCAGTCAGCATAGAAATCTAACATCACGGGGCGACCTTGTTTTTTGGCGGCTTCCAATGCGGCATTCAGACCTTTAATGCCTTTGATTTTCTGGAATGTGATTTCATGCTCATTTTCTTGGCTGGCAGTGAAGACGCCTTTAAGCGGCTGGTAAAGGCTACCACTTCCAGCAGCAACGCCAATTAACAGCAACAGACCATAAGCGAGTGAAAGTAAGCCTAAGCCTTTCCACATATAATTCCATTTGCTAGCCGTTTCTTTAATACTTTCCAATGCGCCCATATAAATTGCAGTCACGATTAGCAGGATGGCAGCAAGAAGCATCGTCATATTCACAGGTAGAATACGCTCTAGCATCCAGATAGCCATGCCGAGCATCATCACGCCAAAGATTGCTTTGGTGGTTTCCATCCATGCGCCTGCTTTGGGTAGGAGCTTGCCAGCAGAAGTACCAATAAGAATCAGTGGTAAACCAATACCGAGACCGAGGAAGAGCATATCCAAGCTGCCGAGCAACGGGCTTCCGACCTGTGCAATATAGGTAAATGCCGCCATCAGTGGCGCTGTAACACAGGGGCCAACAATCAGCGCTGAGAGTGCGCCCATAATCGCCGCACCGATCAGGCTGCCGCTTTCCTGACTATTACTAATATTGGTGAGTTTGCTTTGAATACTGGCGGGCATTTGTAATTCATAAAAACCAAACATGGAAAGCGATAGCAAGACGAAAATAATTGCAAAGCCACTAATAATCCAAGGGTTCTGGAACATGGCTTGCAGGCTTTCTCCACTATTGCCAACAAAGTAGCCTGCAATGGCATAAATAACAGCCATTGGCAGTACATAAGCAATGGAAAGCGCAAAGGCATTCTTGGTTGAAACTTCTTTTCCCTGACCGACAATAATACTGGAGAGAATTGGAATCATCGGATAAATGCATGGTGTAAAGGCTAAGCCAAGACCAATGAGGAAGAAGATAAGAATCGCGCCAATGGTGGAGGCGTTGGTGAGCTTGCCGAGTATCTTTTTCTCCTCGCCCTCTGTTGCTACGCATTTTCCTGTTACTTGTTTGGCGGGTGTTGGCGTTACGGCTGCTTTTGCAACGTTATCCTTAGGTTGGCTGTCTGCCATGTCCTTAACTATGGCAACAGATTGTTGTGCTGCGGCATTATCTGTTTTAGTTTCAGTATCACTGGCTGGCTCACTAGCAGCAATGGCTGCAAGTGTTAATGTATGTGTTTTATGTTGTGGTGGGTAACAGATGCCCGTGCTTTCAGAGCAGCCTTGGTAAGTCGTTTCAATAATGACTTCGCCCGAAGCATTGGCAATAGGGACTTGAACATCAAAATCATGCTCATAGACTTCATGTGTACCAAGATACGGGTCCGTCTTTTCCTTACCAGCAGGCATCACCGCCTCGCCTAGCTCAACACCATCAGGTGATTTAACGCTAAAGCGGATCTTATCTTTATATAAATAGTGGTCGGGCGTTACTCGCCAGCTTGCATTAAGTGTATTGCCATCTGCACTGATAGAGTATTTGAAAGCTTGATCAGGTGTGAGAGGGCCAGACGAATCTCCAATACCGCTAATGCCAAGGCTTTTGCCTAAAGATAGGATGCCAGAAGGTTTCTTCTCGGCATTTGACTCTGTTTCAATAGGGGCTGTTTTTTCACTACTTTCAGAGCTGGCAGCAAGTTGTAGAGGAAATACTTTTGTTTGTGGTGGATAACAAAGACCTGCCTCAGCACAGCCTTGATATTTCACTTCTAGCTCAAATTCACCCGAGCCTTTCGTAACAGGTACATTAACGGATACTTTATCGTGGAAAATCTCCATCTTCCCCAGATAAGGATCGGTTTTCATTATGCCTTCTGGCAACGCAACATCGCCGAGATTCACGCTATCCGTCTTGCTTTTAATGCGAACTTTTTCTTTATAGAGGTAATAACCGTCTTCAATATCGAGTATGACGGTTGCCGTGTTATCGGATGTAACCGAAGCAGATACTTTAAAAGCCTCATCTGGCTGAAGCAACTCATCTTGGTTTATAGCGGATGCATAAGGGCTAAGCAGGAGTAGAAGCAGTAGTAATCTTTTAATTATCATTGTGTCGGCAGTGTTGTAATAAAGTTAGTGGGAGTTTAGCAAAGATTGAAGTTGATTGTTATTCTCACAGCCCTTCAAAGTGTTTGGAAGTCGAAGTAAGCAGCTATACAGAACGACCAGAATATTGGAGGAGGACAGGATCCATATCTGGTTACTCCATGTAGCTGCTTGACTTCGGTTGTTAATACTCACTATAGAGTTGACTGGATGCATGAGAAGCGAAAGTAATAGTCTTAATGCCCTGTTAGTTAGTATTAGTACATCAACCAGCTCAAAATATCTGCATCAGTGAGCCGTCAAACAGCCATCTGCGTTGTTATTTCCACTCGCAATAATTAGTGCTTTGCTTGCAAAGACTTAAAGCGTAGCAGCTGACTATTTGACGACATCACTGATAGCAATACTTTTAAACTGGTTGATGTACTAGTATATTTGGATTCTAAAACTTGTCTGAAATAATCATCAAAGGGAGTTGTTATGAGTAATAGTCAAACGGGGATTTTGCAGCCTGTCCCCAAGCTTGCCAGATATTTGATGTTTTCATTAAAACCTAATACTCAGGCGACTGAGGTTATACAGGCGTTTGCTAAAGAAGTAGATGGTGACTCGGTTGTAGTAGGGTTAGGCTTATCATTGATTCAGCATCTTAAAGGTAACATTAAGGGCTTACGCCACTTTCCTGCTGTTACGGCGGGAAGTATTGATATACCTTCAACACCTATAGCTCTATGTTGCTGGCTGAGAGGCGATGATAGAGGTGAATTAGTCCATCAAACCAGAAAGATAAAACAGCTTCTTCAAGCGGCTTTTGAACTTGATCAGGTCATAGATGCTTTTCAATATGGCGCAAGTCGAGATCTAACAGGCTATGAAGACGGCACGGAAAATCCTGAGGGGGATGATGCTGTGGAGGCTGGTATCTTAGGTGATTTAGAGCCTGAAATAGAGACAGGAATGCGTGGCTCTAGTTTTATGGCGATACAGCAATGGGTGCATAATCTAGATTATTTCGAATCATTATCAACAACCGCACAAGATCATACGATTGGACGTAGGAAAAGTGATAATGAAGAGCTGGATGATGCACCAGAATCTGCTCATGTAAAAAGAACCGCACAAGAAGATTTTGAACCAGAAGCTTTTATCCTGCGCCGTTCAATGCCTTGGGCAGATGCGACAACAGAAGGGCTTGTATTTGTTGCATTCGGACATTCATTTGATGCCTTTGAGGCGTTGCTTAATAGAATGCTAGGTAATGATGATGGCATTCCTGATGCCTTATTTGACTTTACTCGTCCTGTGACGGGGAGCTACTTATGGTGTCCGCCTATTAAGGATGGCTGCTTGGATCTAAGTGCTATTTGAAATATTAATCGTCCTATAAGTATTTACATTGAAGTAGCTCCCTGAGAGGACTCGAAGGGCGCGGGTTACATGTTCTTTTAGGATTGATACTGCTAATGCTTTTGGGACAACTAATGAGCTACATAAAGGACTGACTTTAGTAGAGTATGTTTAAAGATTGATCATGGCTCACATTAAAGGATAGAATCAATACACTGTAACGCCAGAAATAAATAAGCAATGATGTAACTTGTCAGTGCTTTCTTAAAATAATATAAATGGGCAACTCATGAATTATAAAATCACTTCTTTGTTTTTTCTTGTTCTTATCGCTATCTTTGTGAGTGCATGTGGCCCTACCTACATCACTAAAAATGAATATATTCCACCTAAAAGCCCTTCAGCAGTATCCTGTTTGCAGCGTTGTGAGGTGAAAAAGAATAGTTGTCAAAACTCATGTAATGCCAAGAATAATGTCTGTAAAACCAAAGCAGGGCAGATGGCAATTAGAACCTTGCCCGATCAATTAACACAGTACACTCAGCATTTAGAAGTCTATACGGTAGAGCAGCGCCGTTATCACTCTGAAACCAGAGAGCGGGAGCTTGAGTTAAATAGGCTGGAAATGGACTATGACGTTTATAAGGATCGCTGTGCAAAAGATAAGACATATTGCAGCCGCAAAGATGAGATTAAGCGCAATTTATCTAGCTTGCGCTATTCTTCGGTAAAGTCGCCTGAGCGTCCAGAGAAACCTACGCTGGCTTCAGAAACCAAGAGACACGAAACTAAATGTACAACGGACTGCGGATGTTCGGGGGTTTATGATACGTGCTATACATCCTGTGGCGGGCGTATAATTCCAAGGAAGATTTGTACTAGTAATTGCCCTGCGAAAAAATAAGGCGTTACTGCCAGCCTCTCTAACTTGATGTTAAAGGGGCTGGGGTTTGAATCTTTAGGCAGTAGCCTTCTTGCTCATTAAAGGTATGCATTGCTGATACCAGTTAGCAAAATCAGCATTATGCTCACTGGCTAGCTCAATGATTCCCAGATTATGGCTTGAGTGCAGCACACCAAATACGCTGCAATCTATGAAGTCTGGCTGCTCGCCACCAAAGAAAGTCTTTCCCTGTAAGCCTTCTGTTACCCAGTGGTCAATGGCCGTTTTGAATTCTGCTGTCTCGTCTTCAATATTGTGTTTGGCTTTCATCTTTTTGGCGACTTTAGGCATCACTATAGAGCCTGCAAATCGGGTGAAAAACCCTTTCAGAAAGCCCATCTTTGAATCTTTCATAATATGAGCAAAGTTTGCAAAAGATGTTTTGAAATTTGGATGGATAAGGGGGGGGAGGTAGTGAACCAGTTTGTCATCAACCCACTTTTCCCAGTTATCAGCATCATCACGCATGGGAAGCTTGCTGTAGTTGTCATTGACGTGTTTCACAATGGTAGCTGATTCTACGATGATTTCTTCACCATCACGAAGAACAGGGACTTTTTTATGATCAGTAAAATCAAGCTCCTTCATGCCAAAGGGGGATACCTCAACAGTGTCATATGGTTGTTTTGCATAATTTAACAAGGCTTTAACTTTCCAGCAAAAAGGGCATGAGCTGAATTGATAGAGTGTGATCATAAGTGGTTTCCTTTACGATGTTCCTGTGGGGAATGCGATTGTAATTACCTATGAGTCAATACACAATATGTCTTACAGAGTTAGGGAGACTTTAAAATGTTCTACTGCTCAGAGTTTCTTTTGGGGAAATAAGGTCTAGATGAATAAAGAAGAATTATTGCAGTGCATCGTTACCACACGAAGTC
>JAUTBZ010149449.1:0-26651 GCA_032361785.1 Lepetodrilus galriftensis
TGATGTAGATAAGCAAATGTCAGATCAATTTTAATAGAACAGCAACAAAGATATTAGCAGTGATGTAGATAAGCAAATGTCAGATCAATTTTAATAGAACAGCAACAAAGATATTAGCAGTGATGTAGATAAGCAAATGTCAGATCAATTTTAATAGAACAGCAACAAAGATATTAGCAGTGATGTAGATAAGCAAAAGTCAGATCGAGTTTAATAGAACAGCAACAAAGATATTAGCATCTTATTTATCACAAACCAGTTTTTAAATGGTTACGTCAATAACCATTGTTTTCTGTAATAGGCCTGATAAAAAGAGTTTAAACATGATCTATAGATGTCGTCAGCAGTGCAACATGCTGCAAACATGTCATTCAGTAACTAATGGTTATTAACTGTAATTGTGTTGCCACGGTAACTCGGCCACCTTCGTGGTTTGTACACAAATGAGTCGGCTTTGTGACGCTCTCTCCAAGCTGGGTTTCTTTGTATGGCAAAGTTGAAGGTTTTGGTTGTGATTAGTGGTGGTGTAATTTAATATACAGTAATAATGGTATTGGTCTCCAGTTTCGCAGTCATGTCTGTGACATTTATTGTTGAACACAGTGTCGCCACAGCTCACTTAAATGCCACAGTAGTTTTTTTATAACATACACTGTGACATGCATATTTATATTGCAACAAATCCATGATCAAAAGCTTGTTCATAGTGCTACGTATGGTATTACCTGTCAATGGATTAATGTGCATATTCTCAACTTCCTGGGGAGTATACATGATGACATGAGCATTGGAAGAAATGGCCCAGGCTAGCGGGCTAGTGTTAATTTCGATCCCTTCAATTGGTCAGTTGTCAGTGTTAATATAGTTGTTAGTATTAGTATCGGAAATTGTAAGAACATAAAATAAATAAACGTCCACTTTGTTACCGATGAATAGGATATACCGTACACATAATATGATATACTAGTTTGATATTGGATATTGTGCAATCATCTCGTGTAATTGTTTAGTGTAGTTATAATGGTGTAACTACTTTACGCACTAACTGCTTATTACACTCTACCGCCGTGTCATGTATATGGTGACAATGTAACTAAATGAGGAGTGGTTAAATACCATTGGGGCTTTAACCCTTTTCCTGTTGAAGGCAGTTGGAGACACCCACGACAGCAGAGACTGTGAATAAACCAACAAGGTCCTGCTGACCGATATATCCTGACCAAGGAGTGATAAATTAGTCAATAAATTTCATTATGTGCTGATGGTATGGTGACAGTATTTACAGTCCCGCCTAAACCACTAACTAATAGTCAAGATAACACCGCTGTAGGCATGTCTATTGTGTAGGTGGAAATAACTGTCAATAGCAGATACTGGGTTAATTATAGGAGCGAGCATGCATGTTAGTCCCATGTCAATTTTGAGGTAGATTGGTTTTCATCACGAGCAGATTTTATTGTTTTCATATTTTCACATGAATATTAACCAATCAATCAATTATCTTTATATAAATTGCCTGTGTGAATACAATAAAACTGTGATTAAATAGTCCATTAACTGAACATAATGTCCACATTATTACTGCATCTTTTATAATATTAAATACAAATATAGGTCAACTTTGTGTTGCCTCTCATCTTGGACCCATGCCCTTGAGGATCTGTTCCAATATAGTTTTTCTTTCCATTGATTCTGAGATAAGATACTTCATCAATAACACTGGAACAAGATATTTCATAAGTAACACTGGAATAAGATACTTCATAAGTAATACTGAAACAAGGTACTTCATAAGTAATACTGAAACAAGGTACTTCATAAATAATACTGAAACAAGGTACTTCATAAGTAATACTGAAACAAGGTACTTCATCAATAACACTGGAACAAGATACTTCATCAATAACACCAGTATAACACATATAAAGTTGTGGGCAGACCACATCCCATAACGGAAATGGCTTTGGTCAGATTACAAAATTTGAATTACATAACAGTAATGACAGCATTTTGGATAAAACCACATGTCCTTATTGTCCTATCATCCTGATATTGCCCAGACTTTCCAGGCCATATCTTGTTAATGGTGTACCTGTACCTGCAATGCATACACTTGGTGGTGGCGGGTTCACATCTTGCCCAGAACCCCAGATGTTGTCTTCACAGAGTATATCCACTTGTAAGAAAGGAGTATAATGTGTGTGGACTTCATGTGGTTGTTGTTACTAAGTGTTCATCTGCTACTAGAGACACATACCAAAATACTGTATAAAATTCCTTCCAAAATACTGTATAAAATTATTTCAAAATACTGTATAAAATTCTTCCAAAATACTGTATAAAATTCTTCCAATCTTCCAAAATACTGTATAAAATTCTTCCAAAATACTGTATAAAATTCTTCCAAAATACTGTATACAATTCTTCCAATCTTCCAAAATACTGTATAAAATTCTTCCAAAATACTGTATAAAATTCTTCCAAAATACTGTATGAAGTTATATTTAACTTTTATCTCAAATTCCTACTCTTACCCTGTTTTTATTTTTATTTCTATTTTTATTTTATAAAGTTGTTTTTTTGTTGTAATTATAAAGACATCCATGTAAAGGTAATCAATGTGTTATTGCTATTAACTCAACCATCATGAAAAGCATAGCATTACTAAAGGAAAAGAAAGCTTACAAGATAAAATACCAGAAAAGGACATAATTCAAGCCATAGAAACCGTATGCTTCAGAATAGAATGTGGCCTTTGATGACATAGGTAGCTATAACATCCATGACTATTTTTATCACCAATGATGTAAGCAACCATAAATTCATTGATATTCTTGAAAGGAATCTATTAATGTCATGGTTTATCGTCTGGTCTTCTACTGGGTGGCTTGTGGGTAATCAGAAAGCTATTTTTTACTCCATTTTTCTTTTTATGTCTTGTCGCCAACATATGCACTTTCTTGTACCTGCCATTATTAGTGCTTCTAACACATATAGCATTACCAGTGACATTGGTGACATTATTAGTGCTTCTAACACATATAGCAATTACCAGTGACATTGGTGGCATTTGCTTCAACATCATTATTGTTGTTATCTGCTCAGTCTAAAAATATAGTTGTGAAGGAACATCACCTGATAGATAAAACCATTCAAACATATTGGATCCGGATGTTTAGAAATGGAAAAAGGTCTTCGGTACAATGAAATAAATTTGATTTGTGATTTTTCATAGAAGACAAGAAAGTAAAGAAGAAAGTTCAAATTTAGAAATGATCAATGTACAATAGTTTTGTTTTTGTAAGTTAGCTGTTGAACTGGGTTTTTGTTCCATTGGAATGCAACATATGTTGTGAACAGATAGTGTCTACTATGGAAGACTGTCTGATAGAGGATGAACCAGCTAGGAAAGACTAACAACTGTCTCATAGATGATGGACTAGCCAATGAAGCAAGATCATCTTTCAGAACTCATTATGGAAGCCTATTTATTGCAATGAGATCTTGCTGTGAAGATGTGATTCCGAAATGGATGGTACTGATAAACGGATCGAGGATTTAACGTTAGGTCTTCTATGCTATTCTCTATCTAGTCTCGATCTGACTGTAGTTCTGTTACCTGATCCTGATCTTGAGCCAGACGTTTCTTTGACAGGCTAGTGCTCTACAAATACTGTCACTTCCAGTACACATTTGTCCTGGCGCTATAGACATTTGAGACTTTTCTCTCATGTTCAACTCACAAATTTAGCCATTTCTATCATATCATGTCTATCAATCATCTTAATTATGTGATTATTCCGTATATATTATTAAATGACTCTGACCAGTGGCTACATCATTGTTTTCCAATGCATTGAAGACTCTGGGAAACGTTCATTACTCGTTACAATGACCGTGTTTACGCAGTAAATGTTGGAATCAATAGTTCTATTCTCCGCGCCTAATCATGAATGAAATTACTTGGTGCAACGTTCATTATCTTCATTATGTGTTAACAGTGCGAGGTTGGGTGGCATGGCGGCCAAGCCAAGTATTCATTCTGATGCTGGCGCTAGTTTGGCAGTCGCTTTGGTGATACGTCCCACGGTCTCGGGAGACTTCGTATATATAGGCCAACATCCAAGCTTGCTCTCGGCTTCAATCAATTCTCCATTTTGAGGGAAGTACTCCCTGCTGATAGGACCATGGTTGGCCTAATATACAGATACAAATGGTCTTGCTTCAGGGAACGGATAGTAATGCAATGATCAATTTTGTTCCGTTGAATTCAGTTAGTGGAATCCAACAATGGTATTGATTTAATTTCTGGGTTATAATATATGGATTGTGCCTGTGGTGGTTTTTCTGTTCCAAGAAATGTAGACATGATTAGAATATTCTCCATACATGTATGTTCACGCGCGAGCACACATGCACACACATGCACACACATGCACACACATGCACACACACACACACACACACACACACATGCACACACATGCACACACATGCACACACACACACACACACACACACAGATCAGTCTACATTATGACAGTACTGTAGGTGTTAATCCAGTTTTTCATAGTTATTTTTGCAAGCTGGTGTAAACAGCTGTGACCGAGTACACACGTCCTTAAAGCCTGACAACTCTTGAATGGTGGGATGCTCTTCATAGTGATGTAGAGCTGTTGTATTGTTGTTGTAGAGCATCCATCTGGAAAGTTGTGTACTGTAGAGCAGAGGAGCACATCATATGAACCCCATTGCAAGGTCAATGGTTATTTCTTTAAGATAATATGTAGGAATGCTGTAGCTAAACGAATACGACTTTCCCTGCTCAGAAACTTGGCAATAGTAATTAATGAATACTTATTCTACCAAATGAACTACACTTACCTGGAATACTTACCTACACTTAGCTTAATAAATGTCCATGTTTCACACTTGCCCAGCTGCCAGTCTTAAAACTTCATTTCGGAGATGAATTTATGTCAGTTAGATGTAGGCAAGTGGCTTAATTCGAACATGCAGAGAATGGGTACCCGGAAGGATGAGATGGACATGTGAATGATAACCTTGTAGCGCCTTGAATGGCAGCTTGGGTTGTATACTCCCCAGGGAGTTAAGAAGGAATTGAATGCACACAGATCCATTGACCGGGGTAATAATGTACAGCACTCTTAGCATGATATAGCATGGATTCAGCGCTATATAAAACTGCACATTATTATTATTATTATTAAACACTATTCACCATTTATTAATCTCAACTTCAATCAATCAATCAATCAATAAATATATACATTTATACAGCACCGGTATCCAGCGATATATAGCTACTCAAAGTATCTTGGAACATTGGTTCTGTGATAACTACTAGCTTAACCTCCTCCTTCCTGGTGGCAATCAGAATTGCCATATACAGCGTCGTAATATACGTAAGCATACATCACCTTTGAGTGACAGCTCATTATTAATTCACTCTGCAAGTAGCTCAGCTCACCTGTACGCATCTCGACCTATAGCGCTGTCTCACCTGTAGGCATCTCACCTGTAGGCATCTCAATCTGTAGAGCTGTCTCACCTGTAGGCAATGTCTCACCTGTAAGGAGTTCTCAAGCCCTCTCATCATAATAGTCAATGAAGCCCATTTCGGCATTACGTAGGAAAGCCTAGAATGTCAGTCATGTTACATAAGGACCATAGGTAACAAGGCAAGTGATAGGTTGTCTTAGGAATAGGAAAATTAGCTCAATATACTGTATGCGAATATTTCCTCAATGTATTTCCAGATACTTTTCAAGAACCTATGCTTTTCAAGCCTTGTATTCATATTTGCTGACACGTCAAAAAATATATACAATTGCTGCTTGTCATGTATTTCTATATTTTTCTCTTCATTCATTTCTATTCTATATCAATTATTCTTTTCTTCCCTCTCATAAATATGTATGTAAATGTGTATGTATATACATATGCTTTATATACACTGTACTTTATATGCACCCCGGAGTATATTGCTTGAATACAAATTATAAGGCCAAGCTCCATGTTATCTAGTTACATAGGTATTTCCTGTACATACATCCGCCCAGTGTATCTGTGACAGGCATTGGGTATGTGTGAAAGTAAGTAAGTAAGTATATCACCGTATGTTTTGGCCCAGATGACATCAGCATTATATTTAGCTGCAGCTGCTCCATTCGCGCTCGGACCCTGGTGAAGTTTAACGGAGGATAGCCAGAGAAGAGAGGGGGGTCGTTACCCATGGTAGGGGGGTCGTTACCCATGGTAGGGGGGTCGTTACTCATGGTAGGGCAAAATAAATACATTTACTGGAGTCCTGAGTGTTGCGACCTGACTTTGTTAAATCCCGCAGCTGTAGTGGTATGGCTAAAATCTAGAACATTTGTCACTCGAAAATAGGCAGGGGTCTGCTATGTAGTAAAAAGTATGACATTCCTACCTGGTACCCATACTCATGTGTTCTAAAGAAGCTATTAAGAATTATTTTACGAACTATTCTACTGCATATTTAATAAGACATTGACTCTAATGTCAGTATGTGAAATAAACTATTCTGTATTAAGTTACCTCACTGGAAAGGTATGTGTGAAGACTGTGTTAGTATAAAGTATATTTATATATAGCAGGCAAGCACATGTGCTTTTCAGTATAAACTTTGATCTGCGAGAGACTTACATTTGCCCTGCAATATATCAATTTACACATGTAACTTACTGCCAAGACATTCAGCGTATAAATTTAGCCGGTATGTTCTCCAGATGAATAGTTTCACATGTAGACATGGTAGGGTGTGACGTGTAGAGGTGTACAGTGAAGGGCGGCACAGTGGATACATGTCAGACAGCAAAGATGGTTTGAGTTCAAACCCTGCCTGAAGGCACTGTCCTCAATGAAGAGCACTTTCACATGCAGGGATACATAGCATGTAATGTCTGTATGTCTGACATTCAGTTATCTAGCTACACGGTCTTGTCTTAATTCTTGTCTTCCATCAGATCATAAAATATGTAAAAAAAACAAAACAATTTAAATAAATAAAAATAAAAATAAATAAATTAAATTAAATTAAATTAATACTGGAAAAGTACTGAAATGGTAAGAAATGTCATTAAAGCCCCAAATCACTCATCGCAATTAGATAAAATATTCTTGCAGTGATGTTAAACAATCTGATAACATTGAACGATTAACAAATTTATTCATTTTATGTTAATGAAAACAATTGGTATGGGAACCAGCTAAAGAGATATGTATAGTCCGTGTCATGTCAGTCATAGAAATGTAAAATCCACTTTACACATCATGCCATCGAAGTACCTATAACACTGAAACCTGTCGATGAAGTAGAGGAAGCATAGTAGATAATCTAATATCTATCCTGTCGGCTGTACAATGTAAAAGGTTGTTGACACCTCTATATCACGTTACTAGACAGACAGAAGACCAAGTAAACCTTACAGTACTAAGCTGCAATTTATCGCCTCTTTCAGACATTGACTCGACGACAAAAAGATCAACTCAATTATTTTTTTCTCGCAAGAAATAGAGCTAATAGGTAAATGTCTATTGTACGCTTTGTTCCTCCTCGTTCAGGCTTAACCCTCTTGGTGCTGGAAGGAACTAGAGAAGTGTCATTCAGCTCGGATATTTTTTAAGCAAAGATTGATCCCAACGGCAACGCTATCATTTTCTTGAATTACGAAACGTTAATCAATTATTTCACAACAGTTTCAAGTATGGGAGATTACATGTACATAAAGTGCTGAAAAATGCTTCATCATTCTATGTGCTCGATTGGATCGGTCCGTGTAATAACAATGAACTATATTATGTGATGTATTTGCAACTCGGTCAGTCATCAATGTTTTACGTTACTCATAATGTGGCCCATCTTTGCTGCTTGAATGGGATAATGTTGTTCTAAACCTCCTGTTCCCTCTCGGCAGGGGGCCTACAGTTATAAGCTAATGTCTATAGGACATCCAGTGGCGGAGATATTTCCAATACCTTTGTGGGTAGTAACTATCAGAAATCCCGGACTGATAAACTCGAGATTGTTCGTAAATATTTGATGCAACGTGTTGAAGAGATTAGTGAAAGCCAACATCCTTGCATGCCACCTGTCATAAAGTGTATTTGTGGGTGTGGTTCATGCATTATTGAAAGATAATGGTTTGGGTGTCTTACCTCATAGTATGGCCAATAGAACTATTAATATTGATTGTATATAGGCAATAAAATTGTACAGATAGCAGGTGTATCTAGGTTAACATTTCTATAATCAATCCTTGCATCTTTGTATCGTGAGACCTCACTTTATAAGAACAAGAGACAGAGGACATAATTATTATTATTATATTAAGTCATAGTGGTTTGAGATTTTATATAGACTCCACAGTACATTTCACAGCTATCTGTTGAACCTTCTCCCTGCTGAATAAAATCAAAGTGTTCTATGTCTGCACGTGAACGGGCATGTTAAGTTGCCTTCAGCAGTGAGAGGGTTAAAATGGGAGGGGAACCTGACACAACTAGACTATTGTAAGACAATGTTATCCTTCAGAATCCCTTCTGGTCTAAGTTAATGTGAAACCTTTTAGCATGCATCCTTCTCCAACAAGCATTATTAGTAATGCTATTACAAGTTTGATCAGACAATAATATTTTTAATTCTTCAAGTTTGATCAAATACAGCAAATTTGTTGTTGTGTGCTGGAATGTTTGGCATTGACATGTGTCTAGATTAAACAGGAATTGTTCGAGTTTTTGCACACTTTGAAAGATTTGCCAGACTCTTGGCTGTTAAGAACATTGGCTGAGTACAAACCATTTGAGTTGTAGTAGATATCTACTGAGAGGATGAAGTCTTACTGTCTGTTTTCTTACTTTGTCAGGTAGTCTACATGTGGTGTAATAGTTAAATTGTTGGTCCTTAGATCTGCATTAAGAACAGGTTGAGGCTTCGAACATTCCTGAGACTGTCCACTGTGCTCCTGTCATATGTCAATGGTATGTTCTCACTCACCATACCATGATATGATATCAACAATATAGCAAATGTGGTTATCACAATCGACTGAAATATTAAAGATGGCATGTGTTATCCAAAATTGATAGGGTACAAAGAAAAGTATATTAGTTATGCGATATAGGGTAGGATATATATGTATATATAAAAAGCAATGGTAGATGTTTATACAAATGAAAAGGTATACAAGTGATGTAAAAAAGAGAAAGGGTGTGTGTGTTAGACAGGGCCGCGTACACCGGTACATGTATGTTATATACATAAGAAAGGGTGTTGACTTCATCCCCCAGGATCCAGAAAGTGAAATGTATCTGGGTCCCATGATACATCCATCACCTGCCTACAAGACCCTGCATCCGCAACCACGAATAAATATTAATCTACGACCACGCTAACTCCAAATTTCATCTATTTTCACAGGAGAGGAGTTCCGCTAAACAGACCTCCTCTGATGATAACAGTCGGCATATGACGGAGATGGTTCTACGCACGCTGTCTTCTCTGACAGGTAAGGAGGTGGAGATCGTCTTTAAGCTAAGATTTGTTCGTGGAGGTGGCCGAGATGGAGAGTGGGCTCGGTGTTAGGTAATGGCTGGTGGGAGGCTGGTGTAACTAGGGCTGTGGGCTAAAAAAGACCTCCGGAATCAGTGCGGGTTCTTTCGCGTCTATTTCAGTGCACTGCGGCCTTCATTCTATTGCAAAAGGGAGACAATTGGCGTTTTTTTCTGACCGCGTTGCTGAAATAGAACGTGACACATTTCCTGGCTGTTCAAACAGTGTGTTAGTGATAGCAATATTATGTCTGGTGGCTTGGCACACATACCACACATATTTCCTGTGTGTCTTGTGTGGATTTCCTAGACTGTTTTTATTGGAGCTGGTTCATTTATGTTTTCCTGCACAAATATGTGGGAAAATAAAATATGGAGAATTTTATAAGTTGCTTAAAATATATAGAAAAACATTGAATATGGCATTATTTCCTTTAGGCTCTTGTCTACATACCAGTCTGGTGTTTTTTTCACGTTGGTAATTTATGTTTGCGTATGATAGGATGAAATAGTGGTTTTGAAAAATATCCATTTCTTTTGCATTTCCTGATATATTAAAGTTTTCATTTCAAATTTATTATATACAATCAGATGACATACAGTTTTGTATTTTGGAAAGGTCCATTACAGTTATGTTTTCTGATAAATGATTTTGCATGCTATGACACACTAGATATTTAACAAGTAAATGTTTCACCAATTCATACTTAATAATACATAAGCATAATATATTAAAAGCAGTTAAACATTATCTTTCAATGAAACTGCATTCTTTTATCATCTTTAACATGAAAAATATAAACAAATTATCTGTAGTAGGTTGGTATATGTACATTTTGAATGACCTTTCATGTGTGACCTTTCCAGACTTATCCGTTACAGTTTACGAGATGTCTTACAACTGGTGGAGAATCATGAGTACTTGATAAATATGAAACGGCTCCTAAACTGCTATCTATTCATGTTAGCATTTTCATGCAATTGAAACTTTAATCCTATGTGTATTCAGTTGCACCGTTAGTCTTAATTCTGAACTCGTAAGATAAGAAGTCGTAAAATTAAATGGCCAGATATCGTGCAAGTTTTTTTGACAACATTTAGTGCAATAATTGATTTATTTGAAAGTTTTATGCGCTTGTGAAAAAGTATCAGGAAAGCTGGTAACTGTGGCTGAAAGAAAAATAATCAACTGCAGTAATAAAGGATTAACTTTGGATAATGTATGATAAAAAATATCACAATACCTTTGTAAATTATCAAACATCAACGTCTTCTCAGTACTGATATTACATATTTAACATACATTTATTTTAAAGTAGGAATTAATCTTCCCATTTTCCTTAAAATATTATTGTGTCCCTATTCAGTTTAATCATCATATATAAAATAATGGATGCTTGATTAGGGCTTGAGGCATATTGAGTTCAATGGTAATGTGGATGAGCATAGATTTCTACAAGCCAATGAGAATACCACCCGATATAGTATGTGGAAAGAGTGGACGGACAGTAAGTGGTTTGAGCATTGTAAAGAGTTTGTACAGGCTGAGAACACTTCTTGTACAGGCTGAACGTGTACAGAACTCTTCTCTCTTTCTTGTCCAGATCATTATGGAAATACATGAAAATGTGCAAACAATGTCTGCCACTGCTGTCCACATTTGAAGATAAGACCACTGGTCAGATAATTGTAATATCAAATGACCGCTCAGCAATTAAACTGGCTCTCCGATAGTGCTGCTGAACCGTATTGAATGTCTAGTGAGACCAGAGCCCAGTCTGCTGACCAGCGAGTGACCAGTGAGCCTAGGTTTGACCGCTGTCCATCATGAGCGGTGTTCTACTGCATCGTAGTAGTTGTTCCGTGGTCAGAGATTATCATGGCTGACAGCCTGTTGTCATCATCAATTACATGCACTTTTTATTAATGCATTAAGGAGGCTTAAAGTGAATTACTATTCTGACTTACTGTCATTATAGAGTAAAGAGGTCTCTTAATCATGTATACATTTACTGCTCTGAAACAGGAGCCGTTGGAACCATTGGAACCATTGGCGCTAATGTCAAGGTTGTCATTATGGATCTAGGTATATCATCAACATGAAAACAATGTAGTTTGGAATCCTGAATATCATCAAGTATGGGTAAAAGATCAACCTGAGATGTTAACCCATTCCCTGCTGAAGGCGACTTAAGTTACCCGATCACATGCAGAAATAGAATACTTTGATTTTATTCAGCAGGGAGAGTAACAAACCATTTACAAACTACGAACAGGCAAAAATGGAAAATTATTAATAATGCAATTTATCTTTAAAATTCACTAGGATTCAATATGTATTGCTGAAGAGATGGCAGGTTGTCGTCTCGTCGCAAATGGGTGAAAGATTCCCACAGCGACGTTAAACTCCATATTCACTCACTCACGGGTTGTTGTCTGATTTTTGGATTTGAACTCTGAATGTAGTCTTACCTGATTTTCTGATTTGAACTCTGAATGTTGTCTTACTCGACTTTCTGATTTGAACTCTGAATGTAGTCTTACTCGACTTTCTGATTTGAACTCGGAATGTAGTCTTACTCGACTTTCTGATTTGAACTCGGAATGTAGTCTAGCGTGGTAACCACCGTACTAACTTCCCCCACCTGGCTGCTCTGAAGAGCATCTAAAACTGCCGACTGTGCAGATTGCAGATTACTGGCACCACCCATGAAACCCGGTGAATGCCAGGACTCAGTCCAAACTCCCCGTCAACCAAGTCAGGAAAATTTCCTGCCCCATGTTCCTCCAACATTTCCACCACCTGTGCTATATAAACCCAGTATACACCAGCCACAATGCCGGGATTAAACACGCTCTAAATCAGCTCAAGTGAAGTAAAACTAATGTAATAAAGTTGTTCCTCTGGACTTTACTAGCGCAAAGTAACGAGGATCCATCTCAGACTTCACAAATGATTTGCATATTTTCATTAAGGCCATTTATGAGAGAAGCGGTGCCAAGTGACGTAGCTCTTCAGGTATGAGTTGGCTGCTACTGATCGTTTTGTCCGTTTGTGTTTAGGAGGATGGCTTTATTCACTGTTGTCCCAACCGACGATGTCAAATTTCTGTAGATATGAATTAAAGTATGTCCCAGAATTATGACAGAAAATTGGAATTACCGGTATACACATTAAATATGGATTTTTGTTCATGAAATAATTATTTACAGAAAATAAATAATAACTATTAAATGTTTTTGGATAGGAGACAGCCAAATCTTAAAGGTCGAAAGATGACGAAACGGAGGTAGCGAAATAATTACATATCCCATGAATATGTTACGTTTTTGAGTAGTCTGAACTTTAGGTTAAAATCTGTGGGATATTCATTTCCCCATCAAAATTTATGTTTTCACCAAATAATCTTAAAAGAAAGAGTTTATCAAAGTTTACATATTTATCAGAAAGATTTGTGAATAAAAATGTTCTCATGATGTCGGTATCTGCTTTTGAAGTCTTACGATCTGCAACTCCAACCGACCTGCGAGGTATCTGTGTTGCATTTCTCTACAACCTGCTGATTTATGTCGCTGGCCTTCCATGTTCTGTTATCATAGAATAGAGCAATGGGACTGGGTGTATGAGATACATAGAGGAAATATATTCTCACAAATTGTAAACCTTTGCTGTCGGTTTTGTCACCTTTGAATCGAATCGAGAAGATAGAGTAATTTTAATAGAGAAATAGGAGTAAATGGGTAGCATTTTACTGTCTTTTTACTATACTTCTATGGTTTCATAGGATGTAGTAGTTCATTAAACCTTTCCATCCTGAAGGCAACCAAAGATACCTTAATGAGTGATTTTGACTACTGTAATCCAGCAGGGAGAAAGTTAATGGAGTTATATTTCAATAAATTTGCTCTGTTTCCGTGATAACAGAAAGTGAGTTTAATTTCAAAGATATTGAAAACAATTACTTGATGAATGATAATCACATAGTAGATCTACGTCTCTCACTCAATCAAAAGCTTTCCATCATCTGAGTAAAGTAAGCAATTCTAGAATGTAGATATGTGTAAATATTTTGTCAAATAGTTCTGATATTCAATTCCTCAGACCAAGTGATTAGATCTTTCGGAATTTTCCCAAATATAATCAATCATTTTGTGCTGGAAATATATTTTTTTCTAATCTTGGAGGTAATAAGGATGAATTATTTATTGAGATAGTGCTTTTCTTGTATTCCTATACGCTGAAAGTTGACCTAGGTGACATCTTTATAATAGCTTATTTTTTCAAAATCGTGGAAAAAAATAAATACTGAAGGTATGATTTCTTTTCTCATTTTATAATAGAATATTTATGCAATAGTTTACATTAATAATGATATTGAATTGATAGTTATAAATATATTTAATATAGTATGGAAGTGTATAAAAACAATACATTTATGCAATACATTCTGAAATGTTTGTGGAATTTGTGGGAGATTATTTTCAAGCTTCTGGCAGTATTTCAATGTAAATGTCATTTTCATGGTACGGTACATTGACAATCACTGTCTAGAAAACTGATAACATCGACAGTAAATAATGCAATTGCAATGTAGATACCATGCCTGATATGCAGAATATCATATAAGTATTACCATTACCATTTCTACTTTGTGTATGTGTGTCGTCACAAATGGCTGAAAGATTCCTGCAGCGACGTTAAACTCCATATTCACTCACTCACTCACTGTATATGTATATCGTCGCAAATGGCTGAAAGATTCCTGAAGTGATGTTAAACTCCATATTGACTCACTCACTGTGCATGTCTCAGTATGCTGTTTGTAATATTAAGAAAGTCATGGATGTAATTTCAATTCCATATCATGATAATATGTTGCAATATTCCATGAGAATGTTTATGAAAGTATTGGGATTTTACATGGAAAATTAAGGTATTTAAATTTTATCGCTCAAAAACCGAAACGTCTTGTTTATTTAAATAGAAGCAGTTTATTTTCTTTATGGATATAGTCATTTCTTTATGTTTTCTCATTTCCAAATTTTCTTATCTCTTCATGACTGTAAGTTTCCCCACATGTTGTCTGTCTGGGTCGATTCCGACAGACTACCTAACATACAACCTCTTGGCGTTATTTTAAGTAAGTACATAATGTATCAAAGCTGCATATCCAGAATTCATAAAAAATGATAAACCAGTATTCTTGGCAGTGGTAGCAGTCGTAAATCCCCTTATCACAAGTATGCAATGTTCTCAGTGTCTGTCTCTGGCCTTCAAATTAGGCCAATTGGCCGTAAAGGTAAACAACCTCCTTAAAAAGTCTGTACTTTTCATAATCTAGTGAACATGTCCTTTACATCGAAGTTGTAAAAAAATAATTTGCTGAAAAAGTACCGAAATGACTATGGGATCAGCCCCAAGAGCTGTCAAGATGGCCGCCAATGCCTACTCTATCTCCCGCTTGATTGGTCAATAGACAACTCTTGGTGCTACTTTCCTTCCATGCCACAGTAAGGCCCCATCAGAACCCTGAGGGGGGTGCCATGAAAACATGTTATAACTGCACGCCTAGATTGTCTGCGAGTGTCTGCAGATAAAACCTCTGCCCATCTCCCAGGGTAAAAGTAGTCATAAAAAATACATGTGAGACAGGTTTTATTTGTTGTCTCCTCCAGGTTCTCAGCATGTTAACCGCAGACAGTGAGACCGCAGACAGTGAGACATGCAGTGCAGACAGACAAGTAGATACTGTAGTATTCTACCCTCTCGTATCATTTTCATGCTTTAGCATGTTTGATGGCTAGAATAGATCTAGCTGTGGTATAATAATATTGGAATTAAAAATGATTTCCTAGAGTCCAATGTAATAAGTACACAATATTACTAAAGGATGCTCTCCCAATATAAATTCTTTCTTGACTTTTAACTTCACAGTGAGTGATTATGGAGTTTAACATTGTTGCGGGAATCTTTCACCCATTTGCAATGACTAACTTCACAGTTGGTTTAAAATTATCAAATAATAACAAGGTTTGATTTGAAGCTTGAAACTTAATAAAATATAAATAAATAAATACATGTACATTATATGAGGATAATATACTAATTTACAACAAGTCACTATCAATATAAATATATTTCAAAATCATAATTCACTATAAGCAAGCATCCACCTTCATAACTTTCCGATGCCAACTCAAAACTTATCTCTTCTCTATGATTAATAGACTTTCCTGCTTTAACTAGTCAATTTACTAGGTGGGATTTTTTGTCCTGTTAAAGCACCACTAAGCAGCATATGTTGGAAGATATCCGTGCTCTACTCTATAAATGTACTATTATTATTATTTTGATCAATATCAGAACATGGCCCATAGTGAACAGAACAGTATACAGAACACGGCACACAGTGAACAGAACAGGGCACACAGTGAACAGAATAGAACAGTATACAGAACAGGGCACACAGTGAACAGAACAGTATACAGAACAGGGCACACAGTGAACAGAACAGTATACAGAACAGGGCACACAGTGAACAGAACAGGGCACACAGTGAACAGAACAGGGCACACAGTGAACAGAACAGTATACAGAACAGGACACACAGTGAACAGAATACAGCCCATAGAAGACTGACACTTGTTGAAGCATCTACCATTATATCAGTGTTAAGAAGGATTATATTATTCAATGTAGGATGATATGTGGATTAATATAGATCCTAAGTGTATCAAGACACTCAATGAACATTACAGTGATAGTTGATGGATGTATTTCCTCTTCCTACCAATTGTAATGATTTATTAATTACTAGTTTGAAGAGCAGAGGAAAATGAAATCTGAGAAACCATGAAATATACCTACGGTACTTATTTTGAAATCTATAGTGTATCATTTCCTTTTGATGGGCTTGTATGACATTGCCAGGCATATATACATATTACAGTATTGTCTACTGAAGTTCATAACCTGCTATGATAGTTACTATTGTGTCTTGTATTTCCAGATTCAGTCACATCTACGTTTCTTTAATACACCAATACCATGCAACACAACCATAATGTTTATTTAGAATAAATATTGAATACAATTTTATCGCAATCAATATTAGAAAATATTGTCGTGTAATACGATAGAATGTTTTTCTTTAAATTATTACAAGTTGTGCATTTTTTATCTTGATAAAATTCATCATACCGGGTAATTGTGCTACAGAATTGTTTGATCAGATTAAATATAAATTTGTAATAGAAATATTAATATGTTTTCCACAAGTGAGTCCAGCTGTTTTATTTCGCAAGAAATTGTTTGAGAACAAACTGTTTTAATCACAATGTTGATTGATTTTTTTGTGTGTTTGTGAAAATATTTCTTTAACACCTAAATATTATGCCTTGTGATACATTAACCAAGTCTGTTGAGAAGCATTACAAAATGTATCATGATGGTATTTTAAAACTATTCCACTGTTGCAATACATCCCATCTCAGCTCCATTACACTGGGCCCACGACAGCAATAACACGAATTGTTCACATTCTACCTTTGTAAAGTTATCCCAGGTATATTTGCACAAAACAGAAGTATGATTCGACACAGGGTTAATCTCCCAAGACAGTTAACACACTTCCCGGCACGTCGGCTTATATTGTAGCACCTTTACATCTGACAAGAAAATATAAATCAGACGTGGAAAGAAAGCTACTCTCTGTGTTATCTGAAGGTGAGACAGCTCGGTTATCGGGGAGAAAAAACAAACGTTCCCCGTGCACTTGGCCGTTTGCAGTCAGACAACAGGTACGCCTCATTGAGGACTAGCGATGAGACTCCTTTACGCTTCAGATCTGCGGTGCCGCAAGCACGTGCGAGAAATTATTGATAGCATTAGCGATTAATTAAGGAAGAATTTCTATCCACACATGGGTGGTAAAGTTATGATTCTGGATTAGATAAGTACGTACAGTTGAGTCTGGACGAGGTGGTGATTTATGCATGTTGGTGTGATGCTGATTAATAACGATGGAGCTGGCATGGCAGCCAAGGTCTACAGGGTAACACTAGTATAGGACATTTAAAGAGATCAAATACCGTAGTATACCTATACATGACCAGTGTCCATTTAAATATTTGTCATCTTGCACACAGTGTACCTGTAGTTCATGTATTTGGCCACTATCCCCTATTTTATTATTATATTTTTTTATAGACAATTAATGCATTATATGACTAGTATAGGACATTTAAAGAGATCAAATAGTATACCTATATGTGACCAGTGTCCATTTAAATATAGTTGTCCACTTGCACGCAGTATTCCTGTAGTTCATAGTATATGCTTGTATTAGGCCACTGTCCCCCAATTTCTTAAAAAACATTTTTTATAGACAATTTTTTTAAAAAACATTTTTGTATAGACAATTAATGCATTATAGGACTGCTAAACTATGTGCAAATTTGTACCACCTTGGTGACACTTGCCATACTCTATAGTTCCATGGTATGGGAGAAGCAATCAGTTATTCCATCAAGTATTCCTACAGCATTATGAGAGTTCTTCAGGCTTAAATCTCCTCCTCAAAGAATTTGAAGATTCTGTGTTGGCTCTTCACGGCATCTTATCTGAATATTTCCCTGAATGAAGTTGAGACACAATACTGTCAGACACTGACCTTGACCAGCCATGTGACAGTCTAATTATGACAGTGTGTATGATGTCACAAGATGGTGGCACCTGGAGTACTTTGACCAGCCATGTGACAGTCTAATTATGACAGTGTGTATGATGTCACAAGATGGTGGCACCTGGAGTGTCACGGTGGAGAGACTTCAATTTTAACATGATCTCACAGAAATCTCTACAACATATAATTGACACTAATCAGGAAGAGAACTCGAGTCTGTTCTGGAGGAGATAAGGAAATACACAGGGACAGCCTTCACTGGGGGAATCCGTAGCAGACTGTGATACAATACAGCCAGTTCCTTTCAGTACTAAGTGGCTCCGCTCAGTCAGAACTCAATTTTTTAAACACTTTTTCTTCCGTGCAATTTGTAAATAAATTGTGCTTAGAAAAACAGAGAGTATCATGTGTAGACATTGTCTATTACTGTTATTTTTGTTTATTTATGTTCATCATTGGGCTGTTGGTACCAGCCAGTGATTGCAGGTTTACTGCAACATTCAGCGCTACAGATGTTGCAAGTTTCCTTGTGAACTAAACTGACAAGTCTTGATATTAATAAAAAAAATCTAGAAAGCAACTCCTAACCCCAATTAAAGACAAAGTCCAAGAGTATTTGGATTATTACATACCTCCTTGTTGGAATAATAATAATAATAAATAATAATAATAATAATAATTGTTGGAATAATAATAATAATAATAATAATAATATGCAATAGTATCCTTCAAAATATTACAGATTCTTGATTCTTGTCATAATTATGATGAAAAATAAATATGAAATTAGTTTAATATGAATAAGAAAGCTATACATGTTTGCACTTGTATCTGGCATGTATCTGGAGGTGTGCACATGTTGTGTCAGGGACTGTTTGTGTTGAGGAACACCTCGGTGCTTCTGGCCCCCACCCTCACACTGATGGGCTGTAAACCTGAATATTGCAGCAACCCATCATCTAGGTATTGGCTTTCTGGCAATCACACACTACTCTAGACTATTATTCCTGTCTCTTTTCATAGAGAACTCAAACTTAGAACTCCCAGTTAGAATGTCCTGGTTGATTCCAATGACATTCTCTTCAGGTATCGGGAGGAAATGTAGAAACCAAAGCAAAGCTTATTGTGTGTACTTTATTGTAAAGGTCGAATTATGGTATTGGGAATGTTTATCTATACAGTATTTCAGATGTTATCCTCAAATCAATGGTGGTAAATCTTCCCTGACTACCCACACGTACATTTACAAACAGCACATATTCCAGATTCTTCTTCATCTCCTGGCTCAATCAGTTTTCCACACTGAATAAACTCTGTGAAAGACATGATGTTCTTACTTGCTTACCTACCTGTTTGGACTCGGGAACCACCTGTTTTGCTGTTGAAACTCCTGTACTCACCCCCACCCAACCTGTGCCTCCCTCCCCTCCCCTCCCCCTCCCCAGTCTACCTCACCCTCATACCTGTAGCAGGCAGAAGGTTGTATCTACAGGCCGTATCAGCCACGGAAGATTTGTTGCAAGATCTCAGGCGAACATCTGGGTCCGCTTCTATGCAACAGAGGTAGTCATGACCAGTGTCCCTGGCCATGGATGTCCAGTTCCATTGGTGTTGAGTCGTGGCGTTGCCTGCAATGACCATCTTGACCAGCACACTGACCAGGTCATCAACAACGTCCTTGGATCTTTGACTCTGAGATTTGTCATGGCTTACGCTTAAGACAATATTAACCTTAGAAACATTCGTAAGAGTGGGCCATAAGAGGTGATGTAAATCTCACTGGGGTATTACCTGATGCCAGATGGCTTAATTGGACAACATACCCTCGCCATTAAGGGTCATCCGTGGGTATTAAGGGGGTATTAAGGGTCATCTGCACCCCTGAGGGATTGGATGCACAGCTATAAATCTGTTTAATGCTTCTTGTTTGGCAACAGAGGGGAAATGTTGGACCGACTCCTGCTGAGGCTGTGCACATAGGTCTGTCAGCGACTGTGATCCTCCTCGGAGGCTAATACCCCTCTTGGCCAATTCGGGTTCCTCTAAGCTCTGGGTGTTCTGGCCAAATTGGACCTTATTGCTCTGGTGTTCTGATGTTCTGTTGGAGTGATTGCTTTTACTTGTCTTAATTAACGGATCAGTCTGTGTGCGCTGTCAAACAGCCAATGAGATTAGTAGTAACCTGTTGAAGGAAGTTTGACAAGTGTACTTGTAATTAGTGTTTTTACATTAATGTTACATCCTCTCTGACGAACTTAATACTGATCGGCCATTACACATGAAGTACTGTAATTTCAATTATATATTATCAGATGGAATCCCTATGATATCCAAATTTCTGTTAATGATATCATTGCTACATGAGGCATTTCTGATTGCCTATCTTGAGAAGAAGGTTAAATGAATGAATGCACCATACTCACATCACATTTCTTGAGAAACCAACATCTTGTCTGTGTTACATTAACACTGTTATCATAGCAATAGTACATCATAGTTAATATCCTGGTCATGTTGTACATATCTGTCACAAACTTAACAGTGTTCTTGCTACAACTTACATGCTGCATTTAAAGATTCACAATGTTTTTTTTCGGTGCCTGCACTATTAAGAAAACCACACTTCTTTGCCAAAATGTGGTTAGATTAGAGAATCTCATGTAATTTCTGCTCCAGTTAGCAGTAGGTTGGACGAGGGAAGGATTCGATCGCCCTCCTAGTTCCCACAGCTCCACGCGCCTACTGACCCGTGTAATACGGCCAATTGTAGCCCTGACTGACTGTATAGATACAATGTTATATAATGTAGTAAGTCTGTCTAGCACATCCACTAACACTAGATGTATACCTGACTGATTCTGTGACAGGGGTGTGGGAAACTTGCTATCTAGGATTCCCCTAACAACTTTATTACTGGTCCTTTTTGTCGTTGTTTACAAACGTAAATGGAGAGTGTATACTTAGTGGTTTTTATGTGACTTGACTTTTTGCCTGAGGTGGATTTGAGATATATATAGTGAATTGTATCTCTAATAGAGAGTGATATCTTCTACAAAAGTGAACATTTCATGTGAGAAAAAAATATGTACAGTCATCAACATACCGTGAGTATTTGAAGTGAATAGTGCAGCTGATTCAGAATGTCAAGGTCTGAACATTTTGTCATTTATGAAGTTAATAGAAATTTCATGGTCATAATGACTTCAGCGAAATTTCACGTGACACAAAAAATATGTATAATATATATATTTATTTTTCCAAGTTGATAAGTTAAGGTCACCAATATTTTGCAGTTGCTGTCACGACATAAAATGACATAGTGACTCATTCACTAATTATTTAAAACACCATGTTTGCAGTATTGCAGTGATAGTTGATGTGAAAATCATTATTAATATTTACTGCAGATTTAAAACAGTACTTCAGACTATTTACCTGGCAACTTGTCATGATCTCAATCAATTACGATCATTTAAACAAATATGTGTGTTCAAGTCCAAAGTGGCATCGTAGTCATGCTGTCAAATCACAGAAGCCTATTAAAAGTTGAAAACAATACGCGTATATGTTCAGTTGGTGCTTACCATAGAAATAATGAACTTTTGACACTCTTTAAGATATTTTCAATTATGAGGTATGAGAACGGTTTTTGTGGACTTTCATCTGGAGAGGCAGATCCTGTACCGTCTGTCTACAGTAGAACATTAGTAGTAGTATTTTGACCTCCATGGGGGGTCAGAAGAAAGTCAGGGTCTCTGTGGGGGGTCATACAACTACATCTTTGTGGCATGGCTGGCAACCCTTGAACGGCAACCCTTGAACAGCAACCCTTGAATGACAACCCTCATTTCAGATATTCTCCATACAGTCCAGTAGCATGTTTATATGTGATGCAATTTTCACTTAATGCAAGTTGGTTGGACAGGTGGGGTGAATATATACTTCACCGAAGGGTTAAGAACTTCAGCAGACAGGTTCAGACCCATGACATTCCCATCGAATTGTTTAGCGCTAATAAATTGCTGCATTTTTTTCTAAAAAAACTGAAAGTGTTCGCTGATAATGTCTGTCATGACAATCTTTGGCCTGAGCTGTGTCATTTCTTTCACGTGGTCTTCCTTGGAAGCAACGCCAGAGTCTCGGTTCAAACCATTAGCATTCCTTATTCAGCACTAACCAGAGGAGGTTTTATGTTCCGACTGACAAAAAAGAATTCTACAAGAATGTGAAATCGTGCACAACAACGAATTTGCCAAATTTCAGTCATAGCAATTACATATCTGAACAATATTTTGATCCCATAAACTGGGAGGCTCTGAGGTTGGCTTGTGCCCAAATATCTGACCTTTCTAATTGTGAAAAGGAGATTATAAAATGATGTGAATGTTGCAAGAACACCGAGTGGGTATGAGTGTCTTTCAAGTGCACAGAAGGAATTGGCTTGTTCAGGGAAATATCTGTAGATTACAGCTGGCCAGGGGTGAAACACCAGTGTCGTATGTAGGTATGCAGTGTGTCATATGTAGGTATGCAGTAATCAGCTGGGTGTTACACGTTCATTGCTGGTCTGGATCAGTAATGTCTATTTAAATATTTGTTTAAATCCATTACTTGCTCGACTGATTGTTGTTGTACCGAGGTATGAGAGCTTATGTATTTATACAGAGATCATTGAAGCCACGCCACTGTATCCATATATTTGGAGGAAAGTGGAATGCATCTACAACCACACTCAGCAAGTGACACGTACTTAAACAGCTGTGGTGGTATGTTTCCCAGGGAGTTGAGAACTGTCATGATACGCTCAATGCTCTGCTAGTCAAAGATTTTACTGCTGAGAACAGCAGTGCGATATATAAACATTGACAATTGTTATCATTGTTACTTTATGATGTATGGTTGTTTATCAAACAGTTGTGATGTTTTGTAATCTATATAGGCAGTGACTAATACATTAGGTTTTTACCCCATTTTGTCCAGCACAGATGTACGTATTGATAACTTGATGTTATCATACAATTATAGGCTTTTAGTCATCCATTCATAATGTGACATTGCATATTTCGTAAATAACATGCACAATACATGTGTTAATTTCCACTGTGATGTGTGACGGTTGATTGGCGGCGTGTAGACCCTAGATTGATCCCTTCAATTATCCCCCCTGATTACCCCAGAACAGTTAGCCCGGATAAGGATGTGTTTTGTCAGTCCCCAGTAATCTGATTATACAGCCAGGGTTTCACTGCCATCTGTCCCCGTCTCACCCGACTATCTCAACCCAACTAGCTCACCCGACTATCTCACTCGACTAGTACTCTCAGATTTGGTGGAGAGTGGTGGAAGCCGTGTGGTATGAGGTGTGGAGAGGGTGGTGGGGTGGATGTAGGGTCAATCCACCCTTCTGTCACTGCGAGGCATCTGCTTCAACTGGAGTGTTCAGATTAGATACGGACACAGGACCTGGCTTCTATCACAGCGGGGTGTACGAGTTTGAACATGTGGCTACACATGATCAATAAAATCAAAAGTTGTGATTGTGAAAATGTTTATTTAGATTTTGTTTGATTTTTATTTCATTGTTCTGGTCTAAAATGATTAAAATAATGTAAACTAAAATATTCATTGATGCAATACTGTTTAAAATGTTCAATAATTAAATATTCCAGAAAGACAAAATTAATACTAATCATCTATTACATTTGCTTCTGCCATGCCTGTATCCATTAATTTCATCATATGTCCAACCTTCATCCACACCTCACAATCATCTGCTCTTTACAATCATCCTCCCACCCTACAATCACCCATACATAAACTACTCACATACTGTAAAGCTACCAAGGTCAAGCCATCACAATCTATCCACCCACTAAAACCCTCACCCACCCACCCACCCTACATGCACTCATCTACACCACATCTCACCCATCCACACCCCTACCTTCACCTATCCACCTATCCACCATCACCCCAATCCTTCACTTCCCAAATTCACACCTCACCCCACCTTCATGAATCCACCTGCCCCACATGACCCCGATTTTCAACCCACCCAATACCCCTCACATAAACCCACTCCTTACAGCAACGACAACAAATCCCTTTCAGGTGTATGGTAGATATTAAAAGTAGGTATAATTCACACGCTCTCTCAACTTCATGTGATTTTGACTACCACAGTATACATATCTTTACAACCACTCCGCTTAGACTATCTTTAATGACACGGTGTAATATGCTAGTACGGAACTCGAACTTTCTTAAGGTCAGAACTTCGCAGGTAATCAGTCATCAACTCATGGATAGGTAGACACAGCCGATAAAATGTCGTCACGCGGAAAAGATTCCCGGACTTGCATGATTACCATTCTGTTACCACGACACACTTATGAACCCGCGGAACACATACACTGTCAGCAGAACACATACATTGTCAGCGTCCTTTTCACTTCTCGTCAAAAGGAATAGAAAAGGAAATTTGTAGACGACAGGTCATATCAGCTCTGGAAGTCTGTCATTACGACAAGAAATAAGCCCTGATTCTTTCATGGATTAGTGAACTGAATAATCCTTTATGATAATCGTGGGTCGGACACCGCAGGGAGACTTATGAAGTGTTGCATGGGCTGGGATGGGAACAGATTTGTTGCGATGGTCCCAGTGGCGATCAGACAGGAACTTTACTGTGCTGTGAGCATCCTATAGATGTGTTAGTCTTGTCATGATGGGCGGGTGGGATGGAGGACGGGGGTGGAGGTATAATTTATGTAATTGGATCGCGATATATATCAGTAAACAAATTCTCGAAATGCGTTTGTCATTTCCTGAATGAACCATCACTTTGTAGGTAGTACAGCTAACAAATAATGATATTAAATTCGTGAGAAACTCTTTAGTGACTCAAATTGCGGAATGTTAAATCTTGTCTGGCGTAGACTTTATTCTCACCCAAATTGTTACGTTTAAGAGATCTTCCATCAACAATTAACCCTCTTACCGCTGGATTAGACACAGGCACTACGCTTTAGGGCATCTCTGGTTGCCTTTAGCATAGAGAGAGTTACGCAAGTCTGTGGAAAGTTCTTCAATGGTTCCTTTCATATAAATACTGAAAGGCACAAATAACGCAATTTGTATGCATTATTCATATACATGATATGACATTTCCATAAGAAAATTCTTAGTGAAATATGCATTGCGTTTTTTGTGTGCCTCTCAGTATATAATACCAATCAGTAGGAATGATTTAAAAATAATTTGCTTTCACAATCTAGGACTGATTTAGTCTGATCTCAACTCTGTCATACTCAGAAATAGATAGCACGGCCACCAATCAATGACCTTGCCCTTAAGGTAAAATCCTATTTCTGGGACCTGCCACGGACAGTTATATCTTTGCACTACTCTGGGTAACTGATACCACATTTTTTATTTGTTTGTGATACCATTACTATTAAATATTGTACAATTCTACTCTTATCATCATCTCACAGTATCACTTTGAACATGGACCTTGTCTAACAATGTTAACGTGAAGAAAAAAAACGAGAATAATTTTGCAACTGTATCCATTCTTGACCACTGTGATGCCCCGAGGCAATGTCCGAGGCAATGTCCAAGCTGAATAGAAAGTAGGTGAGAATAAATAGCTGGATTTATATGTTGTTATGCCAGTGGTTTGAGGCCACCACGCGGTTGGCCAGAGTCTGAACTGTAACATCAATACGACTATAAGTGATGTGGTGTCGTCTAAATCGATCACTGGCCGTGCAGTGACCACTCGGACATTATTAAAACAGATAACCAGATACCGCTGGCCGGTCACTGACTTGATATCATCTGGAAGACCTCACACTACCAATAGACATGTTACAGGCATAAATGCATATTGATTGCCTTACAACTAATTGAAGTAAAATCTTGTGTTGATGCATATTATGCTACTAAACATTTGCTATAATAATAAAACATTTAATTTTTTAGATTTCAAAATTCAAGATGGCTTTCTAATCTGTACATTCATGTCTATATATTTAAAATAAAATAAAATAAATATTTAATTGAAAATATGAAGGTTTCTAATTATTGGTACAAATTGAATTAACCTCCTATGGTACGGTAATTAGAGTAGACATAGTAAAGACTTCATCCGTAGTCTTAATTCCCAGCCAGTGCTTGCAGGTTTACTGCAACATTCAGTGGATGTTGCAGGTTTCCTCCTGCCCTAAACTGACAAACCATGATATAAGTGAAAGAATCTTGACAGCAGTTCTAAACCCAATTCAAATAAAAGGAAAGTGAAGACTTGTGTCACAGCCTCATGTTGTTTCCTCTGATTGTGTCCGTTCAAGCCAGGGGCGGATCCAGACT
>JAUTBZ010149450.1:0-11883 GCA_032361785.1 Lepetodrilus galriftensis
CGCTAAGAGACTCTTAGCAGTGTGTTAGCTATCGGCAAAGAGAGCGCTATGGTCTCTTAGTGGATAAGAGAGCTTTGAGAAACGATACTCTGGACTATTATTTATATTTTACTCTGCATCGATCACTTTGAGCATTTCAGGCATATGACGTAGACTATGTAGTTGAAGTCTTTTTCATTGTTTTTACTTTGTAACATGCATATTTAGAGGAGTCTAGATTAGACAATTAGGTATCTTCTATAGTATTTCAAGTTCACTTCAGTTAAGTTATAATTATGTCCATTTATTTATTTATTTATTTATATGTGTGTGTAGTTTTTAGGATTTTTGGAGGAATTTTCTAGGTGTACATATTAGGTTTTTCTTTTAACGTAGTAGTTTTGCATTTATGTAGTGGGAATGACAAAATTTGAGGTTAGGTACGTAGCTTAGTGGGTATTGATCATGTGGCAAAATAGCTTAGACTACTGTCGAACCTTTCTCTCCTCCCCCAAGAGGGCCAAGAAGTTAAATTTGTCCTTGAAATGATTTTTTTTTCCCATGCTGTTTTTAGTCATATATTGTATAATTACAAATATTTCGTCACATATGGGTAAAAGATTCCCGCTGTGACATAACCATCGCAAATGGGTGAAAGATTACTGCAGCGACATTAAACTCCACGATTACTGTGACGTAATACTATAATTACCTCACTTACTCGCCTTGAAAAAGGTCTCAATCAAACACATTATTTCATTCTACATTTTTTTAACAATATCTACTTACAATAACGTTTCGCATTTTACGGCTGTGAAAACATTCTCATTACAAAAATTAATTAAATAAAAAATTACCTTTGTTATTATTTCGACTCGTCTGGTAATGGGCAGACAAATAAAATAATTGTTTTTATGTGTGACCTCCATGATCCCATTCCTTTGTTCACCATCGATCATTGTTTGCCAATATCTTAAAATACCATATCCTTCAAGGAATTAATTTCTCAACACTGCACACTGTTTGCACTCTAGCAAGACCTATAGTTGTAGTAAACAGTAGAAGTGTGTTTTAAATAGTGTTTAATTTGAAAGCCATAATGTATTACTAATAAAATGTGTAGATTTATGCTGATCTAGACTTTCACTTTAAAACACCCGTATTAATAAATAACACCAATGGTGTGAATATCATTAACAATTTAGGAGAAACAAGATTGGGTAATTGGTGAATACATTTCCATATCGATGCCGTGTGTTATTAGTTATCCCCCTTTGACATGCTAGTTTGACACATTTATCTCCCTTTGATGCAGTGTGTAGATATTATCTCCCTTTGACATGCTGTGTTGATGGATTTTCTCCCTTTGATATATTGCAATGGATTCACTCCCTATGACACAGTGTGTTGATGAATTATCTCCCTTTTACACACTGTGTTGATGTCTGGGTTGTTTCCCTTTGATTTTATTTAATACATTATCGATGTTGATGATGACATATCTCTTTCACATTGTGTTGACAAATTATCTCCCCTTGAATGCAGCGTCATGAAAGATATTATATTCTTGGGAAAGATTATCTCCCTTTGAATGCAGTCTAATGACAGATTATCTCCCTTGAATGCAGCATCATGACAGATTATCTCCCTTTGATCCAGGACCCGGCGGACATGGTGGACATCGGCGTCGTGGAGGAACTGGTCCGGCAGGCGATCTGCATGACGACCACGACCTTCATCATCACCCACCTGTTCACCCCCGACGGACAGCCCCTCCTCCAGGGCCACCAGGGTCACGACCGCGGCACGGGTCAGGGTCAAGGTCAAGGCCAGGGCTCCGGCATGAACCACGGCTACGGGCACATGCAGCAGCAGGGTGACAGCAACTACGAGCGCAGGATGCCGCAGACTCACGGCAGCATGCCCATGCAGAGCAAGCACGTGCAGAGCACCCAGCTGCAGAGCTCGAAGCGAAAGGCACCGGGTCCACCCATCCAGCAATCTCTCCCCCAGAACGAGGCTCTTTTCGTACCCATCGAGGCAAACCAGTACCAAAGCGCTGTAAGTAATTTTCTAACTGTAACAGGGTTAGAAGTTCATGTACAGTGCTCCCTCGATATAACGCTGAAGTTGGGGTCCATCACATGCCACCCGCGTTATAATACCCGCCTTATATCAACGAATATAATTTGAGAAGAAAAAAAACCAGATTTAATTTTTTTTTAATCTGCGGTACATCGAAGGGCGCTATATCGAGGGAGCCCAATCCATTTCTCATAACGTTAAAGGTATCCTACGGGCTAGTAGAAATTTGATGTTTTGTTATTTATATCGTTATTCGGGCAAGTGCATTTTAAAGTTAAGTTCTAACCCTGCTGTAAAGGTAGGTCATATTTATGACCATTTGAGGCAAAAGCTGTAAAATGTATTTTTTTTTCGTGGTGCCCAAATTTCATGATTTTGTGAACCATTTGGGGAAAGCACTGTACAGAAATGTTCATATCAGGGCTGGTAAATTGTACGTCTTCGTCCCCATCTAGGCAAACCAATACCAATGCACTAAATATATTTTTACTTTAAAATAATGCCCTATTTATGACAATTTGGGGTCTATTGAATTGAAACAAAGATGTAAAATGTTGGGTTTTTTTGGTGGTGCCCAGATTTCATGATTTTGTGCCAGTTTTTAAAAATATTTTCCTGTTAACATATTTTTTTGGGGGTGGTATCAAGATTTTACAATTCTGTGCCCAGTATTTTTGTACTACTGTAGAAAGGTTTTAGATTGTGGTTTCCAATTGACATGGTATTTTTATGTTCATTATCAAGGAACTGAGAAACTATCAAAGGTTTGGTCTATATTCATCAACACCGGCTCAATTTAACCATTTCGAAGTCGTGTTCCCAAGTTTGTTTTTGTGTTACGTGTGACAGGCAATTCCTCAGCGATCGCCTCAGATATCAAAAACGGACACAGCAATTCCTCAGCGATCGCCTCAGATATCAAAAACGGACACGGCAATTCCTCAGCGATCGCCTCAGATATCAAAAACGGACACGGCAATTCCTCAGCGATCGCCTCAGATATCTAAAACGGACACAGCAATTCCTCAGCGATCGCCTCAGATATCAAAAACAGACGTCGAACCACGCGTCCAGTCGGAACCCAGTCTTCTGACTCAGAAGAAAAGTACTTTTCTTCAGACTAGTCCCAGGGTGGGTATGGACAGACGTACATCCGAGTTTGGCGTCACTTGTTGGATCTTCAGTTTGTTTCCGTGCCGCACAAGTGTATTTGTTTGCTGAATTGAACCTTAATTCCTGTTTTGATGACGTCTCCTTCGTTTCCACAGTTGTCTCCCTTTTTGTCCTTGAATCTCATACATGTGTTGTCTCCTTCTTTAATGTGTTTCACTGTCAATTGAGAAACCATCACCTTATGTGGTCATTTTTCTTTTTGGTAAAACATTCTGTGAAGTGAATATTTTGCAGTTTTGTTGGCCTCTTTTTCTGCACACAACACTCAATTTGATTTATTCGTGTCCACACAACACTCAATTTGATTTATTCTTGTCCACACAACACTCAATTTGATTTATTCGTGTCCACACAACACTCAATTTGATTTATTCATGTCCACACAACACAGCAAAAATAACATGTTTTCACGTCCAATAATTCTTTTTATCTAACATCCTGTATTCCATTTTCCAAAATGAGATGCACCAGGTTTGTCATTTCCAATACTACCATTGACGCCAAGAACAGTTTCAGTGCTGCTTATGAACAGTTCAAACCCTACTTGTCAGTCGAATAACAGTTTTAGTCCCGTGTGTGGTTCCCACAAACCATTCAATTCTGCTTATTCACCTATGAAAGTTGCAAACCTACCTGTGGATCAGATAACACATTCCAAATATGCTGCCAAACCTATGACATCAGTTCCAAAACTGCAATATCAGTGAAATCTGGCAGGAAACCCAAATTACATCTTTCAACGGATTCCACAAATTTGTTTTCCAGAAATGATTTCCGTTCCATATGTTCCGTTCTGTGACACCACTGTGTGACATCTTGCTTCACACGTGACTCAATAATGCTCTGGATATTGACTCAATAATGCTCTGGACATTGACTCAATAATGCTCTGGACATTGACTCAATAATGCTCTGGACATTGACTCAATAATGCTCTGGATATTGATTTCATTGTCATTGATTTTTTTGAACAGTTTCTTTTAGTTTTCATTGACTTTTGGTTTTCACCTGTTTCACCAATATTTTTTATTAATTTAAATTTTCACTGTTTCCTCGACTGGAGGTTTGTTTAACCCTCTCTGTGATGGATTAGGCACAGATACTGCTCTTTAGGGCATCTCCGGCTGCCTCCAGCATCGAGAGGGTTAAAATTGGAGTTGCTAAATGAGCAACCACTTGGATTGATTTATGTCTGTTTGCTGATAATGATGAATGTAGGGTACCGAATGTAGAATAGAATAATTTGTTAGAACATTTTGGATGGTTCTTGGTTATTAGTCATCCCGAGATTACGTAAACATCTCTTGGTACACTCCAGCATAATGATACGTGAAAGAATCTAGGAAGCAGCGCCAAGCAAATATTTTTAAATAAATAAAATAAGGTTAAATACACATCATATATTTTTTTTAATTAATATTTTTTTTTTTTGTGTTCTACAGTTCCAGTCCATGACGTCATCGGCCGCTGGCATTCCGTCAAAACCGCCACGATTCGTTGGTGATAAGCGTCTTCTTGTCAAGGTCATCAAGGCCAACGGAGTCGGCGGGAAAGAAATCGGTATTGTAGACTGTGACATGATTCCTTGTAATAAATTAGCCGAGATCTTGTTTAGAATTAGTTTTTGAGATCTCGTTACCCGATAGTATTTGCCAAGATCTCTCTTAGATTAGTTGTTTTACACCTCATTAGTATTAGGTAGAATTATTTTAGTTTTTAACATTTCGTAATAATTAGCTGAAACCTCATCTGGTATCCATTTTTGACACCTCATTAGAAATAGCTAGTGTGCGGTTGTCTTGAAAACATCAATGAATAGAAGAAAAAACCAGTAATCAACAACTCCTAATAAATGTCTTATCCTTTATGTTTCTGTCAACTTTAAATTAGTCCCAACAAATCCCACCCCCCAAATAATTAAATAAAATATTTAAAAATTCAATTCCCATTTATTCCCTCGTCTTATTTATTAATCAAATCTGTAATTTTCCAAAAGTCTATTTTGCAATGTCAAAACCAGGCCCTGAGATTAAAACTAAGAGATATTTTGAATACAATTTCATACTCAAACTCAAATTTTACACAGAGATTTGTGAACAAAACCTTCAGCATGAAATCGCACTCAAAAACAAAATCATAGTATTTTTTACCAGATCAGACTAGTTTGATTAGACTAGACCCACCCCACCCCCCCACCCCCTTCAGACTAGCCCTCCATCAAGACTATAGGTCAACCTAGACTAGCCCTCCGCCATACCAGTTTGCCTAGACTAGCTGTCTAACCTCCACAGGCCCTCTCCTGGGGCCCAGGGTTCAAGCTAGTCTAAGCCGCGCTGCATTGTTTTTCATTTTCTAGGTCCTTTGAATTTTATAGGTCCAGTGGACCCGGTTGTGCTGCTGCTGATGGACGACCCCATCCAGAACCACTCCACCAGCGTCATCAGGCACACCGGCAACCCGTTCTGGGACGAGAGCTTCCTCTTGTGAGTAGCAACCGTCTCCATGGCGATTCAGTGTATCTGGTTGCCATGGTTATGCTGTATTGTAACTGCATTGACAGACAATTTGTTTTCAGGCTTTAATAAAAATTGTAACTGCAGTGATAGTGAGAGCTTCCTTATTGTGAGTAACAACTGTCTCCATGACGACTCAGTGTATATGGTTGCCATGGTTATGCTGCATTGTAACTGCATTGATAGACAATTTGTTTTTAGACTTTAATATGATCCTTGGAAGAGAGCTTCATCTTGTGAATTGGCAACCATCTCCATGGCGATTTAATGTGTATATATATGGTTGCCATGGTTATGCTGCATTGTAATATTGCATTGACAGACAATTTGTTTTTAGGCTTTAATAAGAATTGTAACTGCAGTGATAGTGAGACAATTTGTTCTTAGATTTTAATAAGATTCTTAGAAGAGAGCTTCCATATTGTGAGTAGCAACCGTTTCCATGGTGATTCAGTTAATATGGTAACCATGGTAGCACTGCATTTTACTATGGTTATGCCGCTTTGCAACTATTGTGACAGTAAGACAATTTGTTCTTTTAGAATATTCTTGGGTGAGAGCTTACTATTGTGAGTAGCAGCTGTCTCCATCGTGATTCAATGTATATGGTTGCCATGGTTACAATTGGTTTTTGAGGTTCTTGGAAGAAAGTTTTCTCTTGCAACCGTCTCCATGGCTATTGCCCTGCGTTGTTGTAACAATAGTGACAGTAAGACAATTTATTCTTAGATGTTTATACGATTCTTGCGAGAAAGTGAGTATACCAACCGTCGCTAGCAATATGATGTATACTGTAACCATGGCAACTGAGGCGCTTTGGAAAATAAACAGCTCTTACACTTTTAAGAAAAGTACAGTTTATAATTTTGGATTTCTGCTGCCTTTTTCAGTGATGTCACCCAGAACAGCAACGAACTGCGCTTTGAGGTGTTTGACAAGAGCAAGCATGCTGGAGGTAAGGGGAAGCAACTCTGGAATCAATATCTATTTATTTATTCATTCATTCATTCACATGATCCACAGAATATTACACTTGGAAATTACCAGGCCCCGAGATTATGAAACGTTTTTGAGTACAATTTCATGCTCAGGCTCAAATTCTACAAGAGGATTTGTGAACAAAATGTTGAGCTGAGCATGAAATCATACTCAAAAACCTTTCGTAAACTCGGGGCCGAGATTAAAAATGTTACCTATAATGGATATGATTCATTATTTTATTATTTATGTTTTATTTTTTATATTTTTTTTTTTATCGTTTTAAAATGTTAATGATTTATTGTTTTGAATAATTATTTATGAATATTTTAAGAATATCTTTTTTGTAATGAAATTGTTTTGTGCATTTTCCAGAAGACTTCCTTGGTGAGACCACAGTGTACATGGACGACCTACGTCGCACGCCAAGCAGCCGTCAAATCCTGGCTCTGCAGTCACGCCCTGGCAGACTCGACTCCATCAGCGGCTCGCTCACAGTGGAGGTAAATAAATACACCATTTTGTGGAGCTTTCCTAAAGTGGAGATAAATAAATACACAATTTCGTGGAGCTTTCCTAAAATGGAGGTAAATAAATACACAATTTTGTGGAGGTCACCTACAGTGGAGGTAAATAAATACATATTTTGTGGAATATTATAGATAAATACTCCTGTGGAACTCTCCTATTATATAGTGAAGGTAAATAAATACACAATTTTGTGGAGCTCACCTACAGTAAATACATATTTTGTGGAATATTATAGATAAATACTTCTGAGGAATTCTCCTATAGTGGAGTTAAATAAATATACATAATTTTGTGGAATTCTCCCACAGTGGAGATAAATAAATATACAATTTTGTAGAACTCTCCTATAGTGGAGGTAAATAAAAAATGTTTGTGGAATTCATACATTGAAGGTAGCGGTAAATAAATACACAATTTTGTGGACCTACGATGGAAGTAAATATATACACTATTTTACGAAACTCCTATAGTGCTCCCTCGATATAACGCTGAAGTTGGTGTCCATGACATGCCACCAGCGTTATAATACCCGCGGTATATCAACAAATATAATTAGAGAAGAAAAAATTGTTGGACCCAGTGTTGTAACCGAATCCGCGGTGCATCGAAGGGCATTATATCGAGGGAGCACTGTACTCGTTATTTTTTTTAGAAAAGCTACAATACAAACAAACATAGAATAAAATACATAAAAACATTTATGATTATTATTTTTTACTTCTGCTGTAAAACATTCCTGCAGCTTATTTCCGGACTTTATCTTTGATTCCAGTTCCTGTTCATGGATTCCGCCGAGGCAGAAATGATGGGAATGTCCGGAATTTCCTCCATCACCAATAGTCAGTTGTCACCCAAACGTCGTATCGAGACAGAGCGCACCGTGACACCAGGTGGCACTGTCATCACCACGACAACCACCACTACTCACAAGCCACAGTTTGGACATAGCTGGTCGGGGTTGGATGGTAACCTAGCAACAGTATTTAACCAATGACGTTTAACCCTCTCCCTGCTGGATTAGGCACAAGCACTGCTCTTTATTAGGGCATCTCCGTTGCCTCCAGCATTGAGAGAGTTAAAATAGGATTAAAAGAAAATTAAGTCGAAAATATGTTGAGGTATTTATCCTGATTATCAGAATTAAAATTAGCAATCCATAAATATGATAATAAAATGGACAGCAGGTACAAAAGAAATATATGACAAAATGTTTTCAAATTTGGGGATTATCAAAATATTTTGACAAGATTAATTGATTGATTGAATTAGTGATTTTCGATGTAGCAGGAATATTTCAACCATAGGAGTGAATTTAATGCTAAGCCTCAAATGTAATAAAATACTGTAATTGGAACAACAGCATCAATAAGCTGATAATTTGGGATTATGGTAAAATAAATTTTATTTCAATTGGATTGATTTCCTTCGGGATCGTCAGATTAATGTTTATACTATACTATCTTAGACGAAAATGATTAATTGATTAACATACATCTTTATTATCTGCAAACAATATTCAAGTATTAATGAATAAAACATTTTTAGAAAATCAACAAGTAAATATACGGAGATAAAAGAAATATATATATATTTTTAGGTGAAAAGGAAATTATTATGAATTATAATTCAATTTAAATGCAGAAAATATTAATATCCCTCAGTTACAGTATGTTGTTATTATCCTTTGATGTGTGATGTTACATGTTGTGTTTTGTGCATGTTACTTGTTAGATATTTTTTCGTGCATACATAAATATTTTATGAAATTTATTTTCATTAATGTGTGATTCTCATTTTGAAGTGTGCATAGTGTATTTTATACTAATGCCATGAAAGTGCTACATTTATTTTCTCAACATTTCCAGTTTATTTTCCATTAATTTCAATTTAATTATTTTATTTTTTTCTGATAAATTTAGAAGAAAAGAATTCCTATCCAAATTTAACGAAATTTTGTATCCGATTTATTCATGAATTTTTTTTATCTCGCATCGGCTTGTTATTATTTTTTTTATTTTTTACGTGTGTTTGATTGTCATTGTTACGGGTGCATTGTGGCACGTGTTCGTTGACTGACCAATGGTTGTGCGTCCCTAACTGCATGTCCCTCGTTGCTATAGGTTTCCCCAGTTTGGTAGAAAAACAGCATCGGTCTAACCTGGACCTAGACAGCTCTGACACACTCAGCGCAGACCGGTCGTCCCCGTGTTTTGGCATGTCTGACAGATCCATATCCGCATCCGCGTCCTCAGGTAACACTGTCTTATCCGCTTCCGTGGTCGCGTGACTTATCCATGTCCGTGATCACGTGTTCTATCCATATCCGTGACCAGATATGTGACCATGTTGGTTATCCATATCCGTGACCAGATATGTGACCATGTTGGTTATCCATATCTGTGACCAGATATGTGACCATGTCGGTTATCCATATCTGTGACCAGATATGTGACCATGTCGGTTATCCATATCCGTGACCAGATATGTGGTCATGTCTGTTATCCACATCCATGATAACATGTCTTAGTAATGTATGTGGTCACGTGACCTATCCATATCCATGACCTGATTATGTGACCCATCTCTGTTTATCCACATTTGTTATCACATGTATTATCCAATACATGATAACATGTCTTGTTCATGTACGTGGTAATGTGGCTTATCCATTTCCGTGACCAGATATGTGGTCAGGTATGTTATCCACATCTGTGATCACACATCTTATTCATGTACATGGTCATGTGGCCTACCCGTATCTGTGACCAGATATGTGACCATGTTTGTTATCCACATTCGTGATCACATGCTCCACATTCATGGTCACATCCCCTATCCACATTCATGGTCATAGATATGGCCACATATATTATCCACAATCGTGATTACATGCTATCCACATCCCCAATCCACATTCATGGTCGCATGTATTATCCACATTCATGATGACGTGTTATCCACATCTGTAGTCACGTATCCCTCGAGGAACAGATGCAGCATATCAGCAGTGGTAAACTAACTACCCATCATGTCGCTAGGATATCAAAGGATGTTAAAACATACAAACCAGAATTATCATTTAAATACCAAATCCTGTCAGTCTGTCAGTACCACCCGGTACTCACAGGTTTACTGCAACATTCAGTGCTATGGATGTTGCGGGTTTCCTTCTGCCCTAAAACTGACAAACCATGATATAAACGAAAGAATCTTGAAAGCACATCTAAACCCAAATTTAAAAAAAATATATATATATTTTTTTTAATAAAATTAATATTTTTTCAAGAATATTTACGGTAATTTCTAATAGTAATCAGCATTCTTTTTAACGTTATTTTGGTATAATGTGCTAGTATATTACTTTCTATGGCAATTGTACCATGACTCAGCACTGCTGATGCACTGCATCTGTTCCTGCATATTGGATATTCAATGCTTCTTGTCGTCGCCCATTAACATTTGATTGAATTTTATGCTCAAGTTCAAATTTTATGTGGGGATTTGTGAACAAAACCTACAAGTTGAGCATGAAATCGTACTCAAAAATGTTTCAGGGCCAGGCCTGTGTTTCATGAAAGTGTCGTATTTTAGTCTGGGCATAAATCAGGGCATATCTTATTCTCTTACTACCGTAATTACTCTAATTATTCGAACCCTCTAATAGTTCGAACACCTAAATTAATTGCTGAAATAAAAAAAAATCCGACCCTAAATATACGAACACGACCATCTTGTTTTTAAATCGTAATTTTCTTATTAATCGAACACAGTTATTATTTCAAAGAAAAAAAATTGTTTTGTTTTCCTTGAAAAGATAGTAATATCGTTTATTTTTTGGAAACAGGCACACAAATTGTCCCAAAATATTCGAACACCAATTATTTTCAATTTTCGTATTTTTTTAATAATTCGAACAGCCCCAAATTTAATTATTTTCTCCTGTTCGAATAATTAGAGTAATTACGGTATTACAAGAAGTGAACATATTGGTTCATCCCAGGCCTATCATGAAACTCAGGCTGAGGTCTTGTGACATTCAGTATGATAATGTTAGCTGATGTTTTGTGAACACTGATTGGCTCCATAGCAAGCTCAGATAGCCAATCAGATAGCATTACTGCACCTGGGACTGATTCATTAAGAACTGGAAACAGTCTATTGTTTTGTTTGATAAGTTTATTGACTATCCAGACCAAGTGCGTAATATAGTTAAAAATGTGATGTTTAAGTGGGTCAAACTTGCATGAAATATTAATTTATTGCTGTTTGAAGATGATGAGTTTTCTATGTAAAAATTGAAAAACTTGGAATTATCATTTTATTTTATTATTTAAAGAGAACAATGTAATTTACAGATGTAAGGATAGTGGATCTTTAAAATGTCATATTTTACACAAAAAAACTCATCTCAATAAACAATGTTTTATTTTTTCAGTGGCCTGCAATGCATGGAGAATGCTGACCTGTTTGTGAATGTACCGTAATGCTCCCGATAGTTAGGACAGTAGTAAATAATACTTTCAGAATTGTTTTTAAAAATATCATGAACATTCTACAGCATTTCTATTTACAGAAAATTATGAAAATAAATAATGAAAAATTAAAAATTGTGGTTACTTGTGAC
>JAUTBZ010149461.1:0-11882 GCA_032361785.1 Lepetodrilus galriftensis
TTTAAATATGTACTAGATTTCATCTCAAAATTCTGATTTTTAAAAATGTTATAGGCCGGGGACAGAAAAAGTGGCATCTTTTGAGAATGACTCATATACAAGAGATGACGGTGGTCATATATATATATATATATATATATATATATATCAACAACTGTGTATAATTAGCTTGAACTATTTATGAACAGTGATGACAGCAACCAGGAACTCAATTGCTTCTGACATTAAAAGGTTGACTCCGGATATACTACCGTCACATTTCAGGGGCTGAAAACAACCTCGGAAGAATCCACTTGCTCGGACAATTCTCTATTCAATGAATTTCCTGTAACATGGCAAAGTAAATTAATACGCTTGCATAGGAAACTCAAGCAACTTTAGTTCAGTTAACCACCCACAGTGGTGTGCATGGCACACAGTTAACATAGTCTTGCCACTGCTTACATTCGATATAAACTGCGCTAACAGAATTGTTTAAATGCATATATATATATAGGAAAGGAATTTACTTTAATTAATCTTGACAGACGTCGTGAGCATGCTCTGTTAAATTATTTGAATCGCTCAGTATTCTATTCGTTATGCTACTACATGTATATTATAGTACGTATGCATTATTAGATTGCATATCCAGTTCGTGTCTTCCATATATATATATATACCGTATTGTATTCGTAACCTTGAATTCCTACGCCTATGAATGTGTGTAAGTTGAGAAGGAATTGAGTGCACACAGATCCGTTGACCGGGGTAATGTAGAGTATGCCTTCGAGCGTGGATTTGGCGCAATATAAATGTTCACATGTTGTTGTTTTTATTATTATTAATAATATGCATGTTTTAGTCGAAACTGATCAAATGAAGGTAGCTTATGGCACACGTATAATAGGCCTACTACTACTAATAGTAGTAGTACATTTATATAGCGCTATACATCTGCATTAGACTACATATACAAAAAGTGTATGCTGAAAGTGCATCTATTTTATAGAGTGAAAGAGCTTGAAGAGATAGAATGTTAGCTTTGATTTGAAAGATGAAAGCGATTCTGATTGCTTGAGATGAAGTGGTATGCTGTTCCATAGTACAGAGGCACTGCATGTACAGAGTAAGATCGCATCCAAACCATCTACGACGGGTGTGCGGGACAGAGAACAGGTTTTGGTCTGCAGAGCGGAGAGTTCTGTGTTGGGAATATCTGGTGAGACTATGCATTTACAAGATAGAGTGGCTGAGACTGATGATAGTACTACCTACGCAAGTGTTAGAATCTTGTATTTCTGTTGGAAGCCATGCAACGTGTGAAGTGGTACTAAAGTTATTTATTCTACGATATTAATATATGACTTGTATGCTGGGGAGATAACATTGTGTTCTCGTTGAGATGTGGAAAGAAAACTGAGTGCCATTGTACAGAACATTGGCTGCAGTTGTACATAATAGCTGCAATTGACTCATCCTCGAAAACACAGGCCATTATTGACCTCACTATAACCTCCGTCAAATATTTGACGGAGGTTATATATTATAGTGTATAGTCATAATGGCTTAATTGGGTTTTCGAGGATGCAATTGTCAATATTTTGAAACCCGCTACAAGTGTAAGTCTGGTTGCATGAACCACTGTGACTTTTATCACTACAATATTGTTTTAGCTAATATAAGCCTGTTCTCGAGTATCGTAGAAAAACTAGTCTTGAATGGGCTTGAACTTGTAGCGGGTTGCGAAATTTTGACTTCCATTCAATTTACATATAGCTATATACAACTGTTCCGTGCAACATTCCCCAGTTTTCATTCACTAGCAACTTAATCTATCTGGTAAAGATTCCATGTAACTATTTCATGAGCCAGAACGACTTTGATCACCACCCGGTGTGGCAAGAGTCACTGGTATCAATCTGTTCAGTTACATGTTAAATGTCTTTGTAATTGCATTCGTGGTTCTATCGCTGTATATGCACTCAGTTCTGTAGCTAGAAAATGGCCCATTTACTATTTTATTCGAGGGTGCCCATACTAAATAGAAACATATAGTAAACGGGGCATGTTCTAGCTGCAGAACTGCAGCTACACGCGTATAGTAGATATTTGTTTTGAGACGAGCGAATTGAGTGACGACATTCCATGTTTTAATACATTTCCCCCTAGTATATACGTAGCGTGTGTTTAATGTTTGTGTCTCTCAATACATAACATTGTGGTGGTATGATATTAATCAGCAGGTTATTATAGGGTTAGCCCTATCCCTATACAAACTGGCTAGATAGTCTGACCCGGGGATATAGATATGTGTGTGAACTATGGAACATGATGTATTTTTACAATGTTCGCCTATTCTGTGCGTCGAGATTCGCGATATCAACATGAATACATTGTGGAACATGATGTATTTTTACAATGTTCGCCTATTCTGTGCGTCGAGATTCGCGATATCAACATGAATACATTGGGCTGTGGTGTTCATATTCTCAGTTTTACTTAATTATCAATCTAATCTATATCTGGCTAGGGTTTCATAGCTCCGTGTAGGCCTATATATATATATATACATGTAGTTAGTATACAACCGTACCAACTTTCTTAATTCTCAACAATACACATATAAGTGTTTGCAATTATTACCGATATGCCTACATACCATCATGCATAGAGGTTATAGTATGGTGGCATATATGGTGGTCATGGTAGTAGTAGTAGTAGTAGTAGTAGTAGTAGTAGTAGTAGTAGTAGTAGTAGTAGTATAGTAGTAGTGGTGAGCGGATGTAGCGCAGTGGTGGAACATTGGACTTCGATTCCAAAGGTCCCAGGTTCAAATCCAACCCCGGGGTCGGCATCGATGTTCGCGAAGTTACCTTTCATGACGCGATATTGATAGGATGCACTGTCTATAGTATAGAGTGGCAATACAGTTATCATCCTTGGTCTTGTCAGTACCATCCGGTGCTCGCAGGTTTACTGCAACATTCGGCGCTACGGATGTTGTGGGTTTCCTCTTGCAAAATGTCCTCTTGCAAACATTGACAAGTCGTGCTATTAGTGAAAGAATCTAGAAAGCGACTCTAAACCTCAATTTAAACAAAATTCGAAGTAGTATATACTAGTATTTCGTTGTGTATTTTGGCATTGACATATTCAGAATGGCACCTATAGTTCTGCTGGTTTTGCCATATTCAAGTTGTATAGATCTAGTTTTGCTAAAATTACGATTCTGTCCCAGTGAAGTGAAATAAAAATAATTGCATATTATTTACCACGACGTATAATGCGCGTCCCCGAAGAACGGTATGCTGAAGTCGATGAGGCACAGCATGCACACGTCGTTCTTCACGACAACTCATCATGACTGGCACCAACCACAGGCAGTACAGCACATATATAGTAGTTTTTTAAAAGACACATATACCGTGGTATACGTATCAACGTTTCTCAACGCTCCCAACGTTAAATCTTTCTCAACGATGTCAATGCTTAACAAAGGGCGGCATTGTTCACAAGGGTATAGGACATATGACACATTGCCTACATATGGGCAGAAAATGTACAATCTTGTTGTGATGACCTATTAAAAAAACAACGTTAAATGGGTACAATCATAGGTCAACGTCCTAGACCAAATGGAATGTAAAATTGTAAATTGACAATTATTGGCGTAAATCTAGTGTTATTTTAGTATACTAGTAATAATTACATTACTATAAAAAGTATATGCACCATGTATTTTGTATTCAAACGGTCAGTGCACGTTCATTTGCAAGTATTGGTTTATTCATTATTAATGTGTATGAAGTTCAATGATATGGCTGTTCAGTGATACTTGAGATTGTACAATAATACTCAAGTGTGTATATATGCAGGTATGATAATATTACATGCTAGACTTTGTGAACATATATCAATAACTCAGCATGCACGCCGTGTAATTTCATCGGGACTCGAATTGATTATTTTACCAGTTTCGTTTTCCTTCAATTAAAGGTTTCTGTGTAAATATGTACATACACGATAGAATACATATTAGTATTGACTATATACTTCAACAGCGTCAAACCAAACCACACGTTGACCCTTTAATGGTGTATGCACCAAGAGCAGGTTAACCCTACTGATGGAAAGTAATGGTATTCGATAAACAATTTTACGACGTCAAATTGATTTTGAGGTTAACGTTTCCATTGACATTGTAATTGAAAGCAATAGCAAGCTGTCAAAATATTTCTGAATGGGAATTTATCGTCTTTTCTTGACCGACAGTCTAAGGTCATACCTTACTGGGCTGGGCGGTCACAATTAAAGTTCACTTGAACTATTCTTTAGGCAACAGTATACGGAAATGCGTTTCTGAATGGAAGTTCATCGTGTTTCCTTGACCGGAGACAATGAGGTCATATATTATTGTCTGGCATTTATAGATTAGTATCCGTATTCACAAAGTTGGAAGCAATACTCTTTACGTAACTTAATACTGGATAACTTTCAGAAACACGTTGCCATAGAGATTAATACATGTAGCGTGTTTTCGTGTATCTCACATGTGAATATAGTGTGAAAATCTCAGGTCGGTTAATGGCATTGTCTGATATATCATATACATGTAATAATAAGTTAACAGGAAATATGATACGAACACCATATGTCGATCAGCGTGTACATACATAGGTGTGTGTATATAGCAGATATTACATAACACAGTTATTGATTATGGTTTGCTTGGGGCATATTGTGATATTGGAATTGTCCATATTATGTTATACTCTTATGAACAGTCACACGGATAACAAAATGAGACGGTTCAGAATATTCTTTCTTACTAAATAGTAAATAACGACGATAACGAGTCCAACTGAAATCTCAATTGAAATCAGATTCTAAACAGGCGCTTGGATATTTAGACTGTCGCTCTTCATTGCGAAATATAATGTCCAAATGTATAAGGAGTGAAACGACATCTAGATTTGGGTTTGAGCCCAGTTGATTCTTAAAACTGTCAAACATTCCCTGTGATGATCATGACGATGTAAGTAAAATATATAATTGAAGTCAAATGTTCCCGAGGATGTAATGTTAGTTGGTAACCCGTCAAATGTGTTCAATGTGTGTCCCAAAAAGCATGAAAGGGATTGTCTGGTATGTATTAAATTACTATAGTTCAAAAGGGCATATTTCACTTTTAAAGATATACGGAACATCCGGTAACATATCTTTGAACTTATAACGACATCGCTGATACAAGTGTCAATTTTCGAGAAAACAATTGCCGTGACCAATCAAGAGACACCAATGCGCATAATATTATGTTATAGCCGAGAGTACTTACTAAATGTCAAAGGGAAAACAACAGTGTGTTAGTGACATGTTGTATACCATTGACATACACGACAGTGAATCACGATTACGCCTACAATTATCACTTTCCATTTGATGCTCGACACGTCAACCTATCACCTTACAACGAGTACCATCTTGCGTTGAAAACCATCTCACATTGCAAATAAAAAGCAAGGCTGGACGTGTGTATTTACACACATCCGTGTCCAGTGGTTGCGTGTACAAGGACATCACATCCAGTGAACCGTATCTAGACTAACATATCCGGCGTTTTGTCTTATACCTCGACCTATGAGGGTCGTATTCTCTAAAGCTGGCGTAGCCCTATGTGACATTACACTGGTCATGTTGCGCTCGATATAACGATAAATAACGGACATCTAGACTTTACTTGTGAGTGGACTGGCTGCATGCAGAGAGCGAGTAGAGAGGAAGAGAGAGGGCGAGACAAAGTGGGACGAGATGACCACGTGTACGTGTTAGCTCTCTTTACCAACCGGCACCATAACAGATGGGATGTCTTATCTAGATATCTCGGACATCATATTGTAACTGTGGGGATACGTGCCTCGTACAAGCCATACTGATGTAGTCGTCTCCAGCACGCGCAGTGCTCATACAATTGTGTCAACACGTTTAAAAACTGTCACCGGCAGAATGGATTTTAAAGAAAAGTTGAAGTTATGTGGGAGCTACCGGACTTTGTGGCTATCTCTCCTTGTCCCCCTGTTGTTGCTTCCCATCCCCCTTGTCTACCCCAGTCAGGTGAGTGTCTACCCCGATAAAAGCTTATAGTGTTTAGTACTGTCCACTCCAAAAGACGAAAAGAAATGTTGGTTTGTAACTCTCTAACCCCGTCAGATTACTGTCTAGTACCATCTAGCAATGTTTCGCTTAGTGTTTAGCGGCTTCTAATGTCTTGCAATTTATACCGCGTCTTTTAAAGCAATGTTTGCGCTAAAAGGTTAGGCGTAAATAGTGGGGAAGTCCGCGTTTGTTAAATGAACTATACCAATGTTGAAATTGTACATTGAATTTGAAATAAACTCGGTGTGTATGTAAAAATAATAATGTAGTATGCATGCTATAAGCTTTAAATTTCTATATTGATTTATATCTCATGTGTTAAACTGTTCTCGTAAAAATCAATGCAACATATTAGTTTTCGTCATACAACATCGATATACCCACGCTGTCTTACGTTAGCCATGAAGTATACACACACAAACTTCCATAAAGCATGGGAACACATGATATGACATAATTACCTGGAAGTATTTTTACATTGTCCAAGGTAGGGTCATAATTAGAATTGTTCCTCGCTAGCATGCACAGATATGCACTGGCATGCATATTTCAAATAATAGGTAGGCCTATGTCAGAAAGTCCGTTTAATAAATAAATGGTTCGTTGTTTGTCGAGGTATTGTTAACTGACGTTGCTCACCGAAACAAGCGGGGCTGCCTCCCTTCACTTTATAAATATGACGAACGGAACTATTGTGTTTATATATGCACCAAGGTCTTCCAGGTGGCTGCATGGTGCCAGGCTGACCTTTGAGCAGCAGGAAAATCTTAATGTCAGCACCTCGATTGGATCCAGGAAAGCTATAGTGTGAAAATAGGCCAAGGAAAAAAATCGCCAACATGTGGTATACACCGGTAAATCTAGTTCCTCTTCAACGTTCTAAATATTTATTTCGTCGGAATCTTAATAGTTTAACGTCAACAGTGCTCGTCTACGTGTTTAACATTTCCGTCTGTAGTGCTGCCTTACAGGTATACGAGGCGGCAGTTGTAAATACATTTACAAGTATAGAAATGTTTTAATTAATTAGAGAAAGGAATTGAAATATTCCTGAGTCTTTCGGTTTTTGTCGTATAGTTTGCCATATATCTCCACTGTGAATCTGAAATTAAATCTATAAAATGTGTGTAAAACATATTCCTAAAACTATAGTAAAAGTAATTATCATAGCTCGTATACCAGTGTATAAAACTCCAGTAATTTCAAGACTTAATTGAAGACTTAACTGGTAAGTCTGAGAAGTTACCCGTCCTCATACATGTTGGCCAGTGATCGATGATATACATCTTGAAAAACAAACAAAAAATAACACGACATGCGGGCGCGTGCAAGGACAACAGGTTACCAGTCCTCGCTGAAAATAACCCGTCGCGGGCGTGCGGACGGGCTCTATTTCGAACACTACATGCTATGACGGTGTGTTACTTTATATGAAACAATTAAATAATTAAGTAATATAGTAATTAAGTAATACATGTACATAATTTCCTATTTCTCCAATGTCTATTACTATACTGATTCGATGTGCAAGGACTAGCATTAGTTAACCTTGAGAACTGTGAAATCATGACACTGTATATTAATTAGCATGTTAGGTGTTGTAAGCGTGAATCCATATATTAGATTTTTCTTTCAAGTTCATTATTAATGTTTCTGTCTAAATACAGCTAGACTACGAAAAACAGCTCACTAATTTATGTGCACATACATACATTAATTACGCCTTGATATACTATAGGATTTTACTGATATATTCCTGTTATATTCCTAAATTTCTATGTAATACGTGTGTGCATTGCTGAGGTATAGTATGCAAACAGAAATACGACACTTTTAGTCTTTGCAAAAAAATGCACGTCGTTATAATACTGTGTTTCGCCTGAATAAATACAGTACTGTATACATGCAATTACATCGTGTTATAAAGCGTGGACATTGCAGTACCTTTAGTTCCAAACTGTCCCACAGAACATGACAGAAGAAGCCCTGCTTATCATGGTCTACGGTGGTCCATGACATTATATTCATAAACAGGATAGAGAACTAATATAATAACAGCAATAATTGAAGTTTTGTATTATTCACTTTTTAAAGTATATATTCTATAATATGAGCCGTACCAATAGCAAGTCCGATGATACAATAGTAAATTAAATCAAGCATCATGTTCAATGCTACTCCAAGAGCAATGGCATATTGACGACAAAATACATGCATGCCTATAGTACGGTAATTCTCATCGGCCTCCTTGAAATGTCATGTTCCAGTGATGTGAAATATTTGCGTACATGTTTGTGTGTGTGTTTGTGTTCGTGCACCTCCAATGTCTCTGCCAGACACCGATGTGTTTCGTGTAATGTAACAAGCACACGTGAACTTTTGACAACTCCGTAGAAGAGAGTATGCTAACCTCACACATAATTATTGTATATTTATCCCTGCTTTCATTCTCTCTCATACACCACCATTTGATGGTTTTGCGAGAATAAAACTGAATCTGAATATAAGTATTCGATAGAAAATTCATTAAAATCTTATCTTTTTTTTAATTGTTATTATAGAATATTTCGAAATTTCAAAGAATTCGAAAACATAAATATTAATTTGCCGTTATTGTGAGTAAATAGTCACACTCTCTATACAATCATTACTTCGTCTGACATTCTTTTACACTAATTGTATCACGATGTCATTAGACCATATCATGTGCTGCAACTGGAGAAATGTGCCATGGTAATGGGCATGGTGGGGTAGAACACCGCGAGCGCCGCGTCGTGTTGTGTTGTGTTTCCAGGCAGCATTTCTGTATGACATGCATCACAATCACTGGATATTGTAAATCCAAACCAAATACGCAAATTTCAGAACTTTCCCATGGCCATTACATCTAGATCTGCATTCTGGTTTGGTCCAATGTAAACAATAAACCAGCTGTATAATATTGGCTGCATATAGGCAGTGTAGTGTAAGCCTATCATTGTGCATCCGCAAGCACATGTATGAAACGAATTCATCTTCCTTTCTGGGACTCTCTCTCTCTCTCTCTTTACTATGTAACTATTAGCTGTACAGAGTGTGTGCAGGTTATATTATCAGTGGCCATATTTCACTCCATCATTGAGTAATAACATAACGATTTACACGTCAACGCTCGCACAGTGAAGGGTTGAATGGTTTACTCAACGGCTACCAGATTGCGGTTATAAATTCTACTTTGAGAAGTCAAGATGTACCACGATTCTGCGTATATTGACAATATGTTTTTATGTCCAATTTGATTCCAACATTACTTTGAATGTTCTGCTGGAGAGAGAAATATGCACTAAGTATGTTTGCATGCAGTGACAAAGTGTATTTCTTATTTGCAAAAACGACATCTTCGTATACCGGTATACTCTTGACAATATGAATTTATGTTCTTTACTGCAACAATATAATGGTTACAGCTAGCCTGGTCTCGAGATTACGAATCCTTTTTTTTTTAGTACATTTGTATGTGTAAATTTGTGAACAAAACCTTATATTGAGCATGAGTTTGTATTACAAATAGTTTCGTAATCTCGGGGCTAGATCTCTTTGAAATGACTATACTTCAATATTCTTCTTACAGTATTACTACTGTCCGTTTATAGTTGGCCATCCTCAAGACAGGGACTCAGTGACTGTTATTTCATACGCTACATCTATTGGTATGTTTAAAGAGGCATACACCATGGACTTCAGAGGATGTCACTCGACATTGATGAACTTCCGTTCTGCTTGCAGGTAACGAAATGTGCGTACTGTGTCCTGGTCATCGGCACCTTCTGGGTGACGGAGGTCATCCCCCTGGCGGTCACCTCTCTCCTCCCTATATTCCTCTTCCCCCTGTTCGGCATCATGTCCGCCAAAGAAACGTGCACCAGCTACGCCAAGGTACGGGTCATGCCAAAGCACACCTGACCTTACATAACATACATTTCAAATATCAGTATTCAAACATGTTGTACATGCTTCGAAATTAGTTCAATAATAACTGATTAATATTATTCGAATCAGTGTAGTGGAATTTAACTGTAATCATTATAACGCAGCATTATTTCAAATACGAGTAGTCATTTAGAAAATGTTCCTGACCAGAAGCTCATGTATTCAATTATCAGAAGAATGAATCATGAAGAAAGTCAGTTGTATGACCTGTTTTTTATTTTATTTTAACTCAACAATCGATTATTTTTGTATCTCAACAATCGATTTTAGGGCAATACATGTTATTGTTCATGAACTCTTTTCAGAGATTTTAAATGGATTCCAGTATACATGTTGAGGGCAAAATAGATTCGTTGAATTTTCTTGATTGTTTATTCTCATTTGTCATGATGATTGTGGTGGTGATCTTGATGATGATGATGACGATGATGATCATGATCATGATGATCATGATGATGATGATCATGATGAGTATGTTGATGATGATGATGATGTTGATGATGATGACAGGACACTCTGATGCTGTTCCTGGGCAGTCTGATCGTAGCTGTGGCAGTAGAACGCTGGGACCTGCACAGACGGCTGGCTCTCCGGACACTGTCCCTGGTCGGACCTCAGCCCCAGTGGTCAGTTACCCGTTGCCTTGGAGATATATTTCAATCTGATTTGTGTGGCAGCCTGTGAAATATTTACAAACATGTACGACAATATATTATAGCCTAATGCAATGTGTCTGTACGTTGCAAAGATGTTTTGATTTCCGTTGGTTACTCGTATCTGCTTTAAAGCAGCAATGGTCAGTTGCTAGCTACAAACTACCAAAAAAAGTTTAATTGTTCAATGAGTTGATTTGTGTTTTGAGACTCCACTTCCGATAGTTATCGGAATCTGAGTGACAAGGTTATGGTTTTTTTCGTTGCGCTCTTTGCGTATTCTTAGCGTTCTTTGCGGTTGAGTTCGCACCCGATAACATTGGGTTTCTTTGTGCATCTTTGTGTTTCTCTGTGTATCTTTGTGTAATAGTCTCCCGTAGATAGGCGTTTTGGTTAAGTTTCCCAAAAGTAAATTATTCAATGAGTTGATTTGTTCACGAAATTAAACAATTCCACAGTTAAACGATTCCACAATGAAACAATGAAACATTAAACATTCAAAAAGTTATCCAACAACCCCAATCTGATAATAAACAATCCCTTCTTTTTCTAATTGCAGCGCATTGTATTGATTTCTACCATCAAAAATAACGGCTTGGTTTAAATTTTCTTTGATGATATCAAAATCTGGTGAACGAAACTCTTTCCATTCGGTTAATAGGAGCAATGCATTGGCATTTTTTAGTGCTTCATATTTATCATCGCAGTAATTCACAGTGGTATCTTTAAGATAATGAGTTTTAGCTTCGTCCATTGCCTTAGGATCGTAAGCATTAATTTTCGCACCTCTTTTCACGAGTTCTTTAATGATATAAATTGCTGGAGCTTCACGCATATCATCGGTACCAGGTTTAAAAGCCAATCCCCAAACGGCAAAGGTTTTACCTGTTAAATCACTACCAAAATGTTTAATGACCTTGTTGGCAATAACTAGTTTTTGATTGTCATTTACTTGATTTACAGCTGTGAGTAGGTTAGGAGTATAGCCATATTCTTTGGCGGTATGTTCTAGCGCGTTTACATCTTTGGGTAAGCACGAACCACCAAAACCTGCACCTGGATAAATGTAGTTGTAACCAATACGCGAATCCGACCCAATACCAATACGTACTTTATTTATATCGG
>JAUTBZ010149472.1:0-11882 GCA_032361785.1 Lepetodrilus galriftensis
CCAACTGTTTTAAATGGGACAACTGGCTCGACCACTTAAAACGTGTCATAATCTCGCTGTCTTAAATGGGACATGTGCAAAACCAACTGTTTTAAATGGGACAACTGGCTCGACCACTTAAAACGTGTCATAATCTCGCTGTCTTAAATGGGACATGTGCAAAACCAACTGTTTTAAATGGGACAACTGGCTCGACCACTTAAAACGTGTCATAATCTCGCTGTCTTAAATGGGACATGTGGAAAACCAACTGTCTTAAATGGGACAACTGGCTTGACCACTTAAAACGTGTCATACTCTTGCTGTTTAAATGGTACTGTCTGAAATGGGACTAAATCCAACACATATGGTGGTTCTTTTGACAGCATGTGTTGGAAGAGCTTGGTACTCATCAAAAGAATTACCCTAATAATTTGAACAGGAAAAAATAATTTATTTTGTAGCTGTTCGATTTGTTTGAAAAATACGAAAATTGAAAATGACCAGTGTTCGTATAATTAGGAACAACCAAATTTAAGTACAAAATATGGTAAATAAATTAATTATTTTTAACAGAATAATAAAAAGAAGTTATTTTAATTTTTTATTTATTTTGATTGTGTTTTAATATGAAAAACAAAATGGTCATATTAGTACTTTTAGGGTCACAATTTTTTTATTTACAGCAATTAATTTAGGTGTTCGAAATATTACTATATTATGGTATATGCATAATAATAATTATCATTATCCCACACAGATGAGATAGCGACTATTTATCATGTTGATAAGGATGGACCCCCAAACAACCAATTCTGTTACCATGGTGACCAGTCCTCCCATAGCAACCACAGACTCAAGCCAACCACCTGCCAAGAAAATTAAGACTGCCACGCCCACATCAGCTCAAGAGGTTTCGATTGGCTCACCATGTCCACTGGCGGTGGTCTCTCCACCAATCCTAGCCAAGCAGGTGACGCCATTGGTTCAAAATACAGTTTTCCCTCCTGGCAGCATCAGCTTGACCATCACCAATGGTAACCACGTCTTGTAATTTTAGTTTATTCTTCATCTCAATGTTTCTTTATTTTGTTTTATTTAATAATATCTTTGTAAATTTGGAAAATCATTTGTTGATTTTCCAATATTGTTTGGATTATTTTTATTTGCCATCTTAAAATTCATATCTTTAAAAAATAAATTGTTCCTACCCAGCTTTTAGCACTCCACTGAAATATCTCGACTAATCTTAACAACTTGGTATTATATGATGCTTCAATGACTTCTGCATGCACTATTTCTGCTATTTAAAGTATATTTTGCATGACTACATTATATTGTAGTACATAATATATTATAAGGCATATTTAACCCTCTCCCTGCTGGATTAGACACAGGTACAGCTCTTTAAGGCATTTCCAATTGCCTCCAGCAATGTATCAAAAGTGGAGTAAAATGTGTGTCTATGCCACATAAACTTTCATGAATATTTGTGTATGTACAATGTCCTTGGATGAATATTAAAAGCAGTTCATTGAGGCGTGTAGAAAATAATCCTTAATTGCCTGGGATGGACATTGTTGAATCATCATTATCGTTAGTTATAAAGTAAAAGATAGATTTCCATCCCTGTTATCAGTTTCCCATACAATGCCCTATATGTTGAATATCTTTCCGTGTGTATCATACTGTAAATCATTAAATTAATGCGAGCAGAATATTAATGCGAAAAATCCGACCGCCGTATTGTCGCATTTAATTGCTGCGCGTTAAAGGTAAAACCGGATAACAAACATGTATGGAGACATGGCCGTTCGCATTTTATTGGTCTCGCATTTACGTCTAAAATCTAGAAGTCACATTAAATTAGTGATGCACTAATTTCGTGATTTACAGTATCCTTTTATTAATGCCATATTGAAAATCTGATGTTGCTATGCATCTTGTTTATCAACTGTTTTGAATATACGGGCAATTCCAATTTGGAATTTTTCACTTTTTCAATATCACACATGGAATTGTCCCAATCTAATTAAATTAGATACCAATGTATCGCTCGAAATATATATTGACATATGCTCAACAACAATCTAACACAACTGCCTTGGGACAGCTGTTCGAATGACCTTTGACATTAACCAGCTGTTAACCAATCGCAGCTTACCTTCGCAGTCTTGAGGGGTAAATATTTTCATTCTGAACTTGCTAGTATGTCCTTTTTACTTTCTGTGTGATTATTAGTTCATACGTTATAACGTATCCAAGTATTTCACTATGTATTAATGTGGGTCAAAGGTCAATCGAACAGTCGTCCCAAGGCATGCAGTTGTGTTAGGTCGTTGTTGAGCGTATGTAAATATATATTTGGAGCGATACTTTCCTATCTAATTTTAATTATATTGGGAATTGTCCATTCCGTGATCAGTGGCTGGTTGTGGGCTTGCTGTTGGCTTATCACTGCATGTTATCTCTACAGGTGTAATCAACCTGAACGGCCCCGGGGGTAGTGTGCCAGGCGTGGCTAGCACTGTGGGTCCGACTCTAAGGGGCGCGGCCCCCACCCTATACACAGGGGTCGCTGGTGGTATGGTGAAGGGTAAAGACCAACATATTATTCAGTGCACGATTTCTATAGATTTATATTTTGCATGCTTGTCTACTATTACTTAATTTTTCAAAAGATAAATGTGTCATATTCATTATTTATTCTTCATGGGTTATTTGATATTCAGCCTATATTCAGGAGCTGGTTGTTCGAAGCCCGGTTAACTTAACATGCTTGTACTACACCCTATGGAGGCAGATACTTTAACCGCCCGTTAAGACTTCTATTAGCTGGTCTTCGAACAACCAGCGCCAGATAGTTAGTTGTTCAGTCAGTTAGTTGTATTTATAATCACTAATCTACGGATCTCACGGCTAATTATTATTTTTATAGGAAGTAAAACATTTTACATATTTCCAGTACTGATAATTGCACATGCCCATTAATTTAATAAAATGTGTAAACATGAATTAATGAATACCCTGTTCCATAGAACAAATTTTGTGAAATAAGTAAAAAAAACTAAATTTCCAGTGCTAGTGGACCCTCTAGACTATTGAGATTGAAAACTCCACTTTTTTCCTTGTCAGGTGCCCAGAGACACCGCTTTCCCCAGAAGATTGGCCCCCTGCAGTCCGCCCCCGGGGGTCACACCCAGCTCAAGATCCCCAACCCAGCCACATTCCCGCTTCGGACCCCAGGCTCGGTACTGGCCAGTACGCACCCAGGAGTCACGCTGTCTATGAAGCCGGCCACGTTGACCGTGAATATGCCAGCGCAGTCCACTCTTCCAATACAGACTGTCGCTACATCGGCAATGACGGCAAAGTTGTCGTCGCATGACGGTGCCATGCAGTCGCTTATGCATCAAGGGCTGTCGCTGAAACCCGTGGGTCAAGACACAAACATACCCATGAAAGTCGTGTCTCACGGTGTTCCCCCCGTCAGTTCTCTTCAACAGATCCAGCGACCAATCGGAGGTGGGCGTCACCCTCACCAGCAACTCACCCTGCACCAGGTCGCCCTGTTACCGCGGCAACCGTCGATGAACCAGCCGAGGCAGCACCTGATCCAGGGGAGACCACCCCGCATGACTCAGCAGCCTATTAGCATGAACGCGCGCTTCCCGACCTCCCAGCCCGGACTACGACAGGTCTCCGGCACACAGCTCACGTTCCAATTGGCACCCGCTCCGGGACAGATGAATCCGGGTCTGGGCCCGGGACAGCTGGTCACCGCGAGACCTCACATGCAGCCCCGGCCTCAGCTCCTCATCCAGACCACCCGCCCCATGGGGCCGAACTCCCCAGGGATCACTAGTCCCATGGTCCACCACGCCTTCCCTGCGGGGATGACCCCCATCATCATGAAGGATCCGCCTCCTTATCCCGGGTTGAAGTCTGACTTGCAAGGAGTCCCTCCTCAGCTTATTCTGCAGACGCAAGCACCTGTCACCACCACTACCATGACTACACAGGTATCCGATTCCAGTGCCAAGCCTGATGCCGAGGGGAAATCTACACAGAATGCGGGAACGGCCAAAACACTACCGCCACCTACGCCAGACAGTGACTCTAAAACATCTGCGACATTAGTAACGCCTGTGGATTCTTCTCTGTCTAAGCCTGTGTGTAGAAAAGGGTCCGATAGTTCCGCATCAGACGCTAAGCCAGTTGAAGCAAAGTCCGATTCAGTGGAGTTGATGGTACCAGATGAAGTGGAGACCACTGTCGTTCACATAATAATGGAGACAACTGAAGGTGAAGAAAAGAAAGAGGTTTCAGATTTTCCCGTCGAGAAGATGGATGAGAAGACGAGCGATGGCAAAATCAACAGTACAGCAGACACCGCAGACACACAGAAAACTGAGGGTGACATTTGTCAGCCAGTTCCCGACAAGGTACCGGATTCAAAGGCCGCCGCCGTGAAACAAGATGGTGGAAAGGTCAAGGCCGAGAGGGAGGATCCAATCGATCTCGTGTGGGAGAATGGTATCGCCGACCTGCCAGGCAGTGACTTTAAGGTGAGGAAGCAATGGGGATGATTGTAATATTAGTCATTTTGAGTGTTCACATTGTCATGTCGGTCCGCAAGATTCCGTTTTTCCTGCGGCATATTTCCATTCAAATTCCTGATGTCTGGTAATTTTGACCATAGCTTGGATTATGGCCTTAATCATTTCCACTCTCATCCAAATTGTACTGTTTTCCTCATGATTTTTATATCCTGAATCAAAGTTTCTATATTTAAAGTTTTAGGACAATGTAAAATTGCTTTTTTTCATGCTTATAATAATGTGACTAAATCATACGTGTTATACTTGCAGTTCAAAATCAACGAGTTTGGAGCCATGGAACTCATCAGTGACAATCAAGCGGCAGAGTCGGAGAAGTCTGTAAATAACAACCACCTGTCTGCTAGTAAGTAGCGATATGATTGGCTGATAGCTGCCACAATATACTACCATAATTACTCTAATACTTCGAATCTTCTAATAGTTTGGACACCTAAATTAATAGGCCCCAAAAATAGCTGATTGATCTTCTTTTTTTTTATCTAGCCCCCAGTGAGAGCAACAATGGTGGACAGGTGTGCATGGCATGTGGTAAACAACGGTCGGGAAATGGTGATGTGAATTCCTCTTGTACCTGCTCTCAGAACATGGAGGGAGGCGCGGGTGATGGACTGTGAGTTATCTCCCCTTTGTCTAGTCAATTAAGAGTACTAGGCCTTGAGTTGACTAAACTCCAGAGAAATTTAATATGCCATTAATTAGGATCATGTGTTTAAATTTCTGTTAGATTCAATGAAAGTATGATTCATGCAGGTCTTTTGCCTCTTGCTTTTACTACTCTGCCACCAACTTCCGATTCTACTGAAACCACTAATACAATGTATTAAAGGAACATAAACAAAACAACAGCCACGCACATGTCACCGTACCGGTTATCACCAGAATCTTTAAACCGGACATGTCTAAAAATAGAATTTGACCCACTTATGTGTGCTAATGACGAGTGTCATTTGCCTGTTACCAGATGTCGGGTTAAAGAGGAGCAAGGATCTGCACCGATGGCGTCGCCGCCTGTGAAGCGTCCGGGCCCTGGACGACCCAGGCTGCAGATGAACATGAAGAAGAAGAGATGCAAGCTGATGGCTGGAGGAGAGTCCAAGCTGAAACTGACCATCCCTCGGTCGGACGATGGACTGACCCGACTGCCACCTCAAGCAGGTGTGTTCATGATGGTCATCTGTGTCCTCCTTTAGTAGCATCCACAATGTTAACCCTCTCTATGCTGGAGACAACCCGGGGATGCCCTGAACGGCACTGCCTGTATCTACTCCAGCAGGGAGAGGGTTAAAGTGCATCTACCATAATTTGAATCCTCTAAAAGTTCTATTAATCTCCGAAAATAAAAATAATTCTGACCCTAAAAATACAGGCATAACCAATTTGTTCAAATAGATAGTCATATTTGTGTTGAATAAATTTATCTGGATATATGAATAGTTTTGGTAGAGCAATTTCTATAACAGCTCTTTGACTGTTCTTTCTTAAGGTCGAAATCGGCGACTGTTTTCTTGGACGGCCTACATGGAGGAAGAAAAGGCAATTCAAGCTCCGACTAAGCTTTTCAAAACTGTGAGTTTCTACCTAATGTGTAACAGCTATGTTGTAGTGGCACCTAACTGGTGTGAGAGTGTTATTTGGGGATAATTTGGTAATGTCCATATAAAAAACAAAGCTCTAGTTCGTGAATTAATATATATGCATTATGATAAGATGAATTAACTGCACCATTTATGAATATCGCCTATGGGTGAGATATTCCCGCCGCGACGTAAAACATTAATTCAATCTGAATATCATTTCTAAATTTAATTTCAAAATAACTCAATTCAACGATGATTAGATGTGCTAAAGTTACAAAAGTAATCCACATACTTTTAAGTAGAAAATAATGCATTTGCCTATTCCTTTACAGCCTTTTCCAGCCAATCAGAAGCCAGGATTCAAGGTTGGGATGAAGCTGGAGGGCGTCGACCCCAGACACCAATCACTGTACTGTGTGTTGTCCATTTCCGAGATCCAAGGTCATCGGCTGAGACTCCATTTTGACGGATACTCCGAATGTTACGACTTTTGGGCTATGACCGATTCTCCTTTCATCTTCCCACCTGGCTGGTGTGAGAAGAACGGCAAAACACTACAACCTCCAAAAAGTGAGTCCTAGAATTATTGTTGGTCTTGTGTTAGTTCACAATATGCCATGCTTGGAATATTTAGAGATACATTGCAGAATTCAAGTGAGTTTTTATACTTTCTTCTTGCCACAAACTGAGAGAATGTTGGACCTCAGTGTAACCATGGTGATGCCAGGCCTTGGTATAACCATGATGATGTGAAATCTAAGTGTAACTGTGGTCATGTGAGACCTAAGTGTTTCTATGGAGACCCAAATGTTTCCATGGTAATGTGAAATGATAGTGTAACCATGGTGATATGAAACTGTAATGAAGGTAAAATAACATTGATTTGAGTGTAACTGTAATGAAGGTAAAATAACATTGATTTGAGTGTAACCGCGATGAAGTGAGACCTCATTAGCCAAGAAATACTTGTTTACTTCAGATTACTTGCCTGAGGAGTTCTCCTGGAACATGTACCTGAAGATTTCACACTCTCCGGCCGCTCAGAAGTCCCTCTTCCTCCACATTCCCGCCACTGTGAGTATTTTGTACAGCTGTAACAACCACCTCGGGCATGACAATTTTCCACAGAATTCTGATGATTAAAATAATCATCAGAATTCTGTGGAAGCTTGTCTTCGGGTTAAATCACATTTGTTTGTTGCCATGCCTACCACCTGCATCTGATCAAAAATAAATAAAAAATAAGAAGAAAATCAAGAAAATAACTGCTGGTAGCTTCTTGTATTTTTTTAGCAAATTTTTAATTCAGGGCAAACGCTGCATCTGTGATAATAAGTGTTCCTTCTTGTCTAGACCAGATTGTGGTTACCTTGTTGGGTATATTGTTCCCTGACTGAGCTATTCCAACATTGTGCTCAGTTATCAGTTATGCATGCTTGTGTCCTGGGACTTCACCGCGTTGTGTCGTCGTGTCCACAGCTGGTGACGCCGACAGCATTCCGCACGGGGATGATGCTGGAGGCCGTGGACAAGAAGAATGTCAACCTGATCTGTGTGGCCACCGTGGTCGACACCATCGGCGAGAAGGTCCTCATCCACTTTGACGGCTGGGAGGACAGCTACGACTACTGGTGCGACATCGCCTCGCCGTACATCCACCCCGTGGGCTGGTGCCAGGAGAACGCCCGAGCGCTGTCGCCACCTTTCGGTTAGTACGGCCGTTGTATCTTTCTCTCCTCGTCACACTGTCCTCGTCAATCATCACAAATGGGTGAAAGATTCCTGCAGCGACATTAAACTCCATAATTAATCAATCACTCAATTCACTCTCCTCGTCACACATTGTGTCGTCGCGTACGAGTGAAATATTCCCGCTGTGACATAAAGCACTAATTGAATAAATCACATTGTGTATAGGTGAAGTCTTTCCACTGTTATGTTAAACAATAATTGTCTCTCACTCTATTTGTGACAGGTCAGATTTCATCTATGTTCATATTTAATTATGAATGATTTGATAGAAACTGTCATAATCACAATTTAAAATGTTATTAATTTAAATTTAATTGCTTGTGTATCTGGGTAGGACTAGTAGAATTCGTTACAATCACAAATTAATTTTTTAGTTTTGAAAATGTATTTGTAATGCTATCTGGGCAGGACTAGTAGAATATGACTTTTTTGTCATTACAAATTGAAAATTTAAATGTATGGGTATCTGGGCAGCACTAGCAGTGTCTTGGTCACAAGAATGGCGTCCATTGTTTCAGACTGGAAGGAGATAGAGAAGTTCACATGGGAGGATTACCTGCAACAGACCAAGTCTTCGGCAGTCGCTGCTCGCGCCTTCAAGCCAGTGAGTCATAGACGATCCATAGAAATGTTGTGATTACGCAGAAATTGTTGAGTAAATATGCACCAAGAATTTCATGAGTAATATGCAGAAAATGTACAGAGAATTTAGCATGTAGGTATTGTGAAATGAAATGATTACAGAAAATTTAGTGAATAATTAGAAATTAAATAATTACACAGAATTTATTGAGTAAATACACATAAATTAAATGAGTACACAGAATTTATTGCATGAATCTGTTTTGCTTCTTCCCCTTTAGTATTTAAGTGTTTTTCTTCTTCTACCATTGATTTAGGTAGTAAACATACAGAAATGAAATTATTACACAGAATTTAATACCTAATCTCTTTTGCTTCTTCCAGCGTGCCCCAGTAGCGTTTGAACCCGGGATGCGAGTGGAGGTGGTCGATCGACGGAACCCACAGCTGATGAGGGTGGCCACTATAGCAGAGGTGGGGCAGTACCAGGTTCGAATCCACTTTGATGGGTGGTCCGACTTGTTTGACTACTACTTGGAGGACGACAGTCCTGACATCCGACCGGTCGAGTGGTGTCGCAAAACTGGTCACATCCTGGAGCCGCCACTCAGTGAGTAGATACACAGACATTAAGGCGTAAATATGTGGAAATTAATTAACCCTCTCTCTGCTGAAGGTGACTAAAGTTGCCCGATCACATGCAGAAATAGAACACTTTGATTTTATTCAGCAGGGAGGTTAATACAGTACACAGAAATTAATAGTAAATTTGCTTGTTTTTCATGTTGTATATAAATACAAAAGCTTGTATTTTAGAATGTTTTCTGTACAGGTCCGAGTGAGCTTGCCTCATCTCCTAACCAGACCGGATGCCCAACGCCAGGCTGTCGAGGTGTGGGCCACATTAAAGGAGCCAAATATGTTGGTCATCACAGGTAAGTTACACTTTTACGTATGCAACTGATTGTGGGTTCATTAGTTCAATGCAGACTATATTTCCTCCAGAAGACATTTGGTATACAGTATTGTCCAAAAAAAATAAACTTTTACATTTCAGTCTTTGCATCAAATCTTTTTATCAAATCTTTTTTTTTTCATTTTAAATAGAGGTAAAAATAAGGAAATGCATTTATTTATTTACTACTGGTGGTTCCAGTGCATTCGGCTGCCCGTACTCGCCTATGAACATGAACAAGGAGACGACACTTCATGACCGCCTGGGGTCCACACGGTCCGAGGAGGCCCTCCCCACACCACAGTACATGAAGGGCAAACTGGAGTACCCATCGTCCCCGGAAACAAAGTGAGTGTTGCCTAGCAACATCCAATGAGGTTGCCTAGCAAGTCAGTCATTGTTGCCCAACAAGTCAGTTGCGTATATTTGTGGATCATCTGTGTTAGCATTACCCCCAAATTAAGTTTTTGCATCTTTGGGATTGAAGCCCTTGTTATCAGATTAAAATAAATAATTAAAAATTTGTTTTATTCTTGTAGAGTTTGAAGCCATTCATCCTTTCTGTTCTGCATTTTTATTTGGTAGTCCTCAATAGGTTTATGGATAATGGAAGCAACAATTGCAGTATTTATTTTGTTTATTTCCCAGGAAATGTCCGACACCTGGTTGCGATGGCTCGGGCCACATCACAGGGAAGTTCACAGCTCACCACAAGCTGTCTGGCTGTCCGCTGGCAGAGAAAAACATCGCCAGAATGAACGGAACTGACGAAAGCCCACCTAGGATGTACGTTGGTGCGAAACGGGGAAGGAAAAGGTAAACAAGAATAGTCTCTTTGACATCGGTTTGTAATCAGTTTTTCAACACTTTACACAGATATAGACAATAACCTACAAGGTACAAGAGATTACAGATTATCTTTCCCGAGTGAAATTAATGTTGTAAGTCACGAGCTTCACCGAGTGGGTTATTGTTTATATTGCACATAATGAATTTGAATGAATATAATGCATTTAAATGAGTCAACATCGCTTCTCTTCCTTGTAGAAATGTCAAGTTTACATGAGTACAATGACGTCATCACCACTGTCCATGCTGCGTCATGACCATTGTTACTACTCATTACGTAACGTCATAATGGGCAATATTGACCAATGGAATTATGAAATTTCGAAAAGCAACCAATCAGCACAACTGTGGGATACACAAAAAATACATAACAGTATCTCCAACCACATATGTGCAATATATTCAGATAGTTAACCTACCTGCTTATTTGCTGTTTCAGATAGTTTCAAATAAATGTACTTAGACAATATGTAATTTACCTCCTTGTTATTCCTGCAGACATAAATTCTTGCACATGGGTGACCGCGGACATGATTCTCACTACAGAGGAAGTGATGAGAAGTGTGAGTATCTGAAATACCTCCAAAAATCTTTGTCAACTTTTTGGTGCGAACATTCAAAAGTAAGAATATTCAAAACAATGTTAGAATATTTTTTATTGAGAATAAAATCGAAATTGAAATAAAATAATCACATTTTCCTATTTACATATTTTGAACAGACCCAAAGTGTGGTAGGTGTGTGGGTCTCCACTGATGACTGAAGTATCTCACAAAAAGGAGATGATTAAGATTTCTTTAAATTTTGTTCAGGTGCTAGAAACTTTGCAATTTATAATTATTTATTTTTAATTTCTTTAGTTTAGACATGTTTTATTCAAGACAAAATGATTATTTTTTTTAAACAAATCTTTTCATATTCGAATACAAATGATAACATTTCTTACGTTAACTCCCATATCGACAGTAGACGATTACGACAACGTCCACGAGGATATCCACCAATCGGTGTTCATGTCGTCGCTGGCCCCGAACCCTGCACGTGACCTGCCACTGTGCTGGGAGCAGCACTCCAAACTACTGCCGGGCGTGGACAAGATCCGCGCCACCACCGTCACCAAGTGGAGCATCAGCGAGGTGGCGCAGTTCGTGCAGACTCTCCCCGGCTGTGAGGAGCAGGGCAAGGTCTTCCAAGAGGAGGTAACTCTATTCACTGGATTTTATTAAATTATGTATTTATTATTTGTTCAATTCAAGGCTGAGGGTTTAAATGTTTAATATTTTAAAGCACAATACTTTGGGGTTATTTTAGATGTTGTTTCTTTGTATTTGTTGTTTTGAGTTGTTAATTTTGTGGAAGATTTTTTATTTTTTTGTAACTTTTCATTTTAAACACATTTTTATATATTTACTTTATTTATTGTTGTGAGATCGTGCTGCAAGATATTCTCCTATAACTATATCACACATATTTTTGTTTCAGCAAATTGACGGTGAAGCCTTCCTGTTGTTGAATCAGACATACATCGTCAAAATTATGAACATTAAACTGGGACCAGCGCTCAAG
>JAUTBZ010149483.1:0-11882 GCA_032361785.1 Lepetodrilus galriftensis
AACCTGAAATTTGTACTAGCCCGTAGGATACCTTTAACATTATGAGAAATAGATCGGGCGAGTGGGAACTTCTATCCCTGAGCCTAGGCAAGTTAGTTGATTAATTGCGCGTTTTAATGTGACGAGTCATTTTTGTGAGTTTTGCATGGCTCGTGAAAAAATTACATTTTATATTGCTAGACCTATTTGGCCTTCACCTGATCCAAGGGAAGGCTATTAGTGGAATCTCGAGGTAAGCATCTCGAGGTGGGCATCTCTCGGGGTGCATAGACTTACTGCAGGGAGTTGATAAGGTACATTGAGCGTACATTCATCCACTGACCTGGGGAATAGTAGTACTTTTACTAATGCTTTATTAGGTGGATCGGTTGAATTTTAAATTATCCATTATTATCATGAATATTGTTATCCAATTGCAACATAAAGCACTAATTAATTTATTTATTTCAGTCTGTCAGGCAGTTCCGGAACACAGGTATTCCGGATCACGCCCTCACTTTAAGCTTAGCGCATGCTGGTGCTTGTATTTTGCATTTATATACACAGGTATAAACTCAGGTATCAAACAAGTTTGATTGTTGACATTGGAGCATGGCGTCTCCAGACGCATAATCCTGCGCTTGCAGTGCGTCAAGATTTATCGAGGAGCCAATCAGCTGGCTTCGCCCCGAGACATGCGATTAGAACAAAATGGTGATGGATTGGAGCCACGACAGTGAGGACACTTCAGTTGAAATGTATTAAGAGATGGAACGCAGATTGGCGCACGCGGGCGCTTGCACCTGCGTCTATAAATGTCAACGCAATGCGACACAGACGCCATGTGTGCTAGGCTTTACTCATGATAATACAGATGATGCAGTGATGTGTGCGCCATCGTTTCTAGATTTAACATGATCCAGAATACCCTTGGTCCGAACTGCCTCACACACAGTAATAGCGGCCGCACACTAGTGATTTCTGTCGGGAGTGTGCGGTGCTCCAAATATCAAAACATGCTAGATATTGTGTGATCAGTCAGCGAGACTAAAAATAACAGTCGCTGGTAAGCTAGTGTGTGGTCAGCATTATAAAAATGGTGAGAACTTTTAGAAGTACTAGATCAAATGTAACATTTGTTCAAGGATGATTGATCCTCAAATAGGAGTTTCATATTAAACTTTTACACAGAAATTCCACCATCTACACCTCCTCCCAACACACACACACACATGTACACACACACACACACACAATGTACACACACACAATGTACACACACACACACACACACAATGTACACACACACATACACATGTATACACACACCTATATACACAGACACACACCCCATACATACACCTACAGACACGCACGCGCGCTCTCCCTCCCTCTCACAACAACAGGCAGGGGCCACTTTAGATTTCTACAGAAAGTTTTTGTCGATCAAAACAAATGGTTGAAACGAACATTTGGCGACTGTTGATGACCAAAGTTATGCAACGGCACACTTTACCTTGTCTAGTGGGGTTTGACCGTAATTCCATGTCTTGTCAATGTGTATGTTGCATTATATCCATACCCATGTTCAAAGAGGGACATTTAGGCCCGCGCTGCAAAGTTTCCACAAAGCTACAGCTTCAGTCCATCCCATAATACGGCTTCTTCTACGCATGCTCCACAGCCTTTCCGGCCAAATTCTGTGTGAAAGTTCGAACGAAATGGTTGTTGAATAGGTCGTGTGCCGCTCGCCAGCTGGTGCAAATATATTATCGATTGTGCGACGAACGCGTGTCATATCTTTTGCTTTGTTTTGACGAGTGGAAATAAATAAAGTGATGAAAATGTGTATATCACATGGCTAGAAGTGCTATAAAACTGATAATATCATTAGAAAGGCCGATAATTTACAACATTGTTGTACTTTTTGAAACAAAGTTGTTATTTGTAGTAATCGTAGACAATCGAAAATCGTCATCAGTTGGCATAGTAACCGACAGGTAGTCATGGTTGAACTATCTACTGATAAAGAAGTACTGAAACTTATTAGATTCTATTCTATAATATAATTGCCTTACAAATTTTAATTTAAAATATTTTGGTATTGGCCCTGCTGATTATTTATATTGTTATTTTTATTTATGTTTGTATACATGTGTATTTGTTACTTAATAACAAGTTTTAAATACTTCAGAATCCTCGTCTAGTTCCTGGACGATTACTAGTATATATTTTTGATGGATTATTAATTATATAACATAACGAGACTACATGTACTGGTACATAATATGATGTACATTTATTTAGATATTAAACAATAAAATAAATCCACTATGTCGTGAGTGAACGTTTAAATGAGATTGGCCAGATTCTGGCTTGGACCAAGGCCGATTTTTTGTATATTTACATATAAATATTAGGGCCGTGACAACTATTGAAAAATGCTAGTCAACTAGTTGGAGCAGGTAGTCGACTATTAAACCATTAATCGTTCTATATCTATTTATACATTTTGCTCATCTTGAGGATTGTTTCCTGTTTCGGAAAAGAGACACAAATTGGGATTGAATACTAGTTTAACAAAGACACAAAAATAATGTGTTTTGATATTACAACTTCCCGGGTTCAATAGTTAATTCTTTTAATGGACGTTATAACAAATCATCTCATGCCACTTGTGGCTTCATCGAGTCTGGACATGGGCCCTCGTTTGGCAACATTTCTTGTAAATCTTAATTGTGAAGTATTTATCAATATCATCTCACTTGTAATAGGCATTAGCACAAGCCATTAGTTTGTAATGATTAAAAGGGTGATGGCTAGTGGGTAAGATTAAGTGATTTCTTATCGTAAAGTTGCTTCACCAGGCTGCATACAAAGGAAAAGTGGGGATGTTTTTTATTTTGAAATAATCCGAAAACACTTCTGTTTGTGCCTTCAGACGGAGTGTCCGCTGTGTCGAGACAAGTGCCCGCCTCACCGCCTCATCTTCTTACAGAACTACGATACGTGACCGCCTCTACTCTGTGCAGTGTTCACGGTCTGTTTACCCTGCAATGGTGTGCCATATTGTGTACAAGATGTGTATGATTGCCTTGAAGATGTGTGAGAAGATGTGGTGCTCACTGGCTACAGAGGGGACGCTGTTTGCTAATCATGTATTCATAGACTTGACATCTTGGAAGGAAGATTTGTGACGGTTGTTATATTGCACAGAGACTTCTGTTTGTAGAACAATGATGTGACCTACCAGCAATAAAATGGTGCATCATGTGACCTACCAGAAATAAAATGGTGCATCATGTGACCTACCAGCAATAACATGGTGCATCATGTGACCTACCAGCCAATAAAATGGTGCATCATGTGACCTACCAGCAATAAAATGGTGCATCATGTGACCTACCAGCAATAGAATGGTGCATCATGTGACCTACCAGAAATAAAATGGTGCAGTGAACACAGGAAGATAACTCTTTCCTGAAGTTTTTAGATAACCCTTGTTAACTCCATCTCCCGAGGGTACAATTGAGCAGTTAAATTCTGGATACTTGTGCTAAAAACAAAATTCATAATAACTACTAGCATGGTTTGTTAAATTGTACAAAGACATTCCAGCATGTATATGGAACTATGTTTCCACATATAGTCTGTTAGAACAGTACAGTGCTATGATTATTCTTTGGAACGGGGCCATTTTCTCCCACAATGAGATTCAAGCTCCTTATATGTTATTGATTTATTAAGTCAAATGTCTTACACTATTGTCATCTTCGCAAATGGTTTTGTTAAACCAGACTTGAGCTACATGTACATGCTTGTTTTACTTGTTAATTTTTATAAATAGTTTAAATATCTTTTTAACATTCTGTATAAAATGCCAATGTCTAAATATGATGTTGAAACTATTGAGTTTTATTTTTTAAATAAATGAATCATGAATATTGTCTGATATTTCTTTATTACATTTGTATTATATAGCTGATGATCACTATCTGTAGTAATTGCAAGTAGGACTTCTTCCAGTAAGTTTATGGTGTTCAACATTACTGAAAATTACACCGAAACACTCTTAAAACTAGACCTTCATTCAGCGACTTTAAAGTAGCAACAATTATCATCACTATGATTCGTGTTACTGTGTTTTTTTTGCATTGATATTTTTCATGAGAGATCCTAAAGTAAAATGTTCTGTAATTAGTAATGTTCTAGCAATCTATGCTCTAGCACCACCAGTGGATGGAAATCAGGTCTAGTACAAACAAGGCATAAACTCTCAAAGCATCCAAGCCAGGGTATGAATAAAACAATTTTAAAAGCGACTAGACCACAATTGAACCAACCAAAGAGGATTTAATAAGTTGGATAACTTTTTTCCAATCATTTTCTGGTGAATAAAATATGTTTAAATTAAATCAAACCAACCAAATCTTCAAAAATATCTATAACTTTGCATGAAGCAATTCACCACTGTAGTGTTTTTCCATTGTGCAACGAATGAAATATCAATATTTTTTTTATTAACAAAATGTAGATTTCAATGCATATGCATGTACTAGTACTAGTATATTATAAGGACTGAATTTTACATTTAATAAAAAAAAAATCAAATAATAATTAATAATTTAAAGATATTCACAGAATACATTTATTTTTAATAATACCTGCTAAATTAATAACAAAATATTTTGAAAGAAACCAGTAAAATATAAAGATACATGATTGTACAAGTATACATATCACACATACTATATAGATTAATCATAGATAAATGTCCACCATCTTGACTAGTATACAACAGCCTGAGTGAAATAAAGTTCTGTTCTGTCATGTGGAAATGCAATGATATGTTCTGGTATTCTACAAACATATTCAATAACAGCTGTTTTTCACGCTTCCTTGATTACTTTTTCATTATCTGAGTCTACACAATAACATGGACATGATGAATATTGGTATGAGTTTGTTCACATTGGAAACCTCATACGACAATATATTAATGTCGGTAAAAGTATAAGTTTTTTGTACTAGACAAACTGAATCGTCAAAATAATTCTGATCAAGTCAGTCACCTCGTATAGTAAGCACGGATCCATTGGTGTTCGCAGACGTCTACAATCAATGACAATGTAGTTCGTGTAGTTCGTCATTTGGCACTACCAGACTACCATGAATTTCAGTTCCACTGTTTTGGCTTGTGATGTGGAACATGTAAGTTTAGAAACGTCATCGTCCGGGTTCCCTGGGCTTGTTGCGACGACCCGGGACCCCCAGGGAACGCGGACGAAACGCCCGCCATGGCGTCCATACTGGCACAGGAACTGCTCCACAAGGGTGCCCCCGCCTTTAGTCATCCACCTGGGTGGGTCGGGTGGCAGGGAGAGAGGCGAGGAAAGGACGCCGTCTCACCCCAAGGCTTTCCCACTTCACCCACGAGAGACGCGCTGTTAGATCTGAGGAAAGAAGAATACCAAAATAGGATAATATTTTCACTTTTGTAAGTTACAGAAACGATCGTGTAACTTTTAAGACCTGTCTACCTCTACGTTAATATAATGTTTCCTGAGAACTTACTGTTCTTCAGTTTATTCCCACTGTATGCGGCACCGGTGTGACACTTGAAGTATATCTATATGTTCAAGGGTATATCTTATAATAATTGTAATAATCCACATATTAATTGTTTTAATTACCACCTATTTAAAGTCTTCTTGTACACGTGTGTACATTATTTTATTGTAGTTTGTACACACTCGTATTACTGATCGATAGAGATTATAGCCCCCTATGTGTTTATTTGTTATACTATCCCGGGTAATTAGTATAATTTACATGAATTTATTAGAGATTCATTGGTTATATCTAATACAACTAAATAGTATTAGATTATACTAGACAACCAAGATGAACCATTGGAAACATTAATATTCTTCCTCTAACGTTCGAGAATCAAGGTAAAACGTTTTGCAACACTGAATATGCCATCACTTTTCATTATTTAAATTAACTTTAAATAATAATATTTTGAGGATGATTTTAGTAAGGCATATTACTTTTAGCAATTTGCCGTTGGCATTCTTAATGAAATAATGCATCAGTGATGTCAAGAACAGTTTTGGAGCTAAGGTGGTTACAGTAGAATATTGTAATTAATGGTTAAATTGTTGAACGGTTGACATACTAAAACACTAATACAAATTTTCCAACAAGATACTCTACGTTTTCTAACATTCTTCGTAAGATGTTATGCATTTATTTTTTTAAGGAACAACCTACGTTTCAACAAAACAATACATGCTTACATTTCACTTTATGTATCTGTTTTAACAGTGGCAAATAGCACTCAAATGACAATGTTCTAAACGGTATACATTAAAAAATAATGTATTCCAGTAAATACTACACATTAATACGTCTGCCAAAGAATACTGGTGTTGCCAAACTTTTTACCATCATACTTCTTACGATAATCAATGGTTCTATAATAAATGCATGTAAATAATACTAATTACCCGGTATGTTATAACGAATAAACACATAGGGGCCTACTATCTCTATCGACTTCGGTATGAAGATTGTGTACAAACTACGATAAAAACATTTTGAAACTATAGCCTACACGAATAGATCTACGTCAAATAGGTGGTAACATTTAGTACTAATTTAGTAGTAATATACTAGTATCATCATAATCATATGAGATTCCTTCTCCTGTGAGATGTCATGCCGACAGAAGTTACAATTAACACTTAGTTATATCAGCTGAGTAAAATTTCAAACTCAAGTTCGTTTCGAGAAATAAGGGCATGGTTATTTGAATTCACTGTACCGTATTTTATGACGAAACTAAATCTATGCACATGTATCTTTGATAATTTATCTAGTATTTATAAAAAGCGTGACACCACCGATATTTTAAATTCTGAATATACAGGGTGTATACTTTTACCATCTGGTCGACGTTACCTTGTTCCAAAATTAAAATCCAATCGGGCAAAACATTCTTTTATTCCTACAAGCATATCTATTTTAAATCGTTTCTGTAACCGTTAAGTTGTTTTTAAATTAGCTTTTGAAATGCTTTCTTTTTACTACTGTATTTATCTACTTATTTTATTAAATGTTTACATATCTTATGTTGTTGTCTTGTCTTAAATGTGTATCCTGTCTATGTCATTATACATGCTACGTATAATGCTCTGTATATGCAAACCAAATTCCTGGAAAGGTAATAAAGCTTTATCTTATCTTAGTCAAAACGTATTTACCTGAAATTATAATCAAGTATATTGGGAAACAAACTACTTTCATATTTAATTTTTATTATTTTAAATTAGTTATCATAATGTGCCCTTGTACATATGAGCATAGTATTGAAAAACCAGTAGTACATGTGGAAAATGTATTTCCCAATACTTGTGTAGACAAATGAAATATACATACCCACCTTCAGGTAAATGCGTTTTCTTCAAGACCATGAAACATGTCAACAAACCGTGATAGTATGCCTTTAAGACTGAAAATGAGTGTCTGGGTAGCATATCTTTTTAATTACGTATTGCTCTCTGCATAAATGAATATGTTTAACACAAACTTGAAACAATACTGGAATATACCGAAGACAACTAATTACAGTTAAAATCTTTATTATTCAGTTCTTTCAAACAAGTAATATGAAGTCTTCATAAACAAATATAGCTTCTTTGATACACATAAATTATAAATCTCCAACATAAACTATTACAATGTAGGACACAACCATGATGTCATGTCACGTCAGGAAATTATAATTATATCTCAACATGGACTAATTTAGAGACAACTACACTATATGTACAAATAAATTAATCCTCATTTACAATTTACGTTAAGAGCACTAATCATAGTAGAAATCGCGAAATCTGACATGCTGGTTAACAGAGTACTGTGTAACGGTGGATGGCGCGCTCTACAAATGCACATATTATTATTATTATTATTATTATTATAGTAAATATACATGTACATGTATTACAGCTTTGCCGGAAATGTAAATGCAGGCTATACTTTAAATATATTGTTTATTCTAAAATATTTTATTATGATTGTCTGACGGGGCGATTGATCAATATATGATATGCTAGGCAAATAAATGCGCGGCCACACAGCAAAACGTACCAACTTACCATGACAACGATAACGTGAAATCGTTAACAAAAAATAATTGGGTTTTTAGAACCGCTTTCAAGATTCTTTCACTTATATCACTGCTCGTCTGTCTAGGGTAGGAGGAAACATCCATAGCACTACATGTTGTAGCAAACCTGCGATCACTGGCTGGTACTGACAGATCAAGGATGATAACTGCATTGCCACGGTATCACACCGATTCCTATCATGATCGTGTCAGAAAAGTAAAGTGAGTTTTACTGCGACCCCTAGGTCGAAACGAAATTCGGAACGGTTTTCTTGTTATCGTCATTATATTATCGAGCTCTGTGTGCGCGAAGCTTTGGATTGCATTTAGCTCTGAATGTAGACAATACTTGAAAATCCATCCCCCAAAATGTATGATAGCGCTTTTATGCACACCTTGCTGCAAGTAATCTAGATAATATTGACACATGGCGATTAACGAACACATTATAATAAAGAAAACTAAATATTAAAACATATTTATGCCATTCTACAAATTGAATAGCCATTACCAAAGCATCTCGAATGTAACAAAGCATGCTTGTGGGAAATATTGTTGAAATTGTAATGCAACACAACCAACAAACAAGAATACGCCATGTTAAAAATTTCAAACATAAACATTAATGCATACACGCGTACAGCTATCTTAATTAAGATAGGCCTACTAAATGTAAACGTATAAAATATTGTTCGACTCAGACATTTTCATATAAATACAGACATTGAAATAATTATATAATTCTTGATGTTATGTAAGTATTGGGTTCATAAACAGGGGTTGCTTAGTATAAAACGTGCAGTATAGTTTATATATACAACAATGCATACAGTGTAGATATAAATAAATATATAAATATTCATATAATCTCTGTCGATAAAAAGTTATATACTATAGAACAGGGCGCAAAGTACAATAATCATATTTCAAACTTTCAAGAAAATGTACTTGACAAACGGATTTTAAAAAAATGTGTGAAAATGACAATATGTACATTAAGTATGACTAGGGAACGAACAATTAAACCATTGACAAAATCTGTCGATGTCATGAGGTATGAATGTCTTGAAAATGAAGCGGTCATGTGATTTGGTCACATGATATGATTGGTCAACAAGGCCATGAATTCTACTTAATAACAACGGTATTTTGCTGACGAATTCGGACCTGGTTGGTTTCCAAGAATGATCGTTGTTGCGAATAAACAGGTACATCATATTATATTATATGTATAGGACGATGTTTTCTAGTAGATATGTAGATTTACAAACTACAGAATGAATGCACGGCAGTTTATAGTGAGGGCGGTTGAAGAATTAGTAACCAAATATAAATTTAAAACTTTGACCAATTTGAAATATAAATCTTCAGTGAATTTGTAAAGTGATACGTGGGTTCCACTTTGAGAATAATACTTTCTACTGTATCAGTAGTCTCCCCTCGTGAGGAATTGTTTTCAGTAATATTCTCCACTTTTATTTTGATATTTTAAAATAAAATAAGAAATGTTTTTCATAAAAGCAAACACTATAATTATCCGATCCAAATGTTGACATTGATTAGCTTACATTTAAAACGGCAAATATTAACTAACATATTCAAGACGTCCTTAACTTCTCCCTGCTGAATAAAATCAAAGTGTTCTATTTCTGCATGTGCTCGGGCAATTTAACTCGCCTTCAGCAGGGAGAGGGTTAATGTAAATGATGATGGCTCCGTTGATTAAGACAGTGACAACCAAATGAGTTATAATTGTGTATGGACAATAGATATGTATAATATTGTTTGAAGGCAATTCGGTGTTAATCATGGTAAATACTAAATCGGGTTTGAGCTATAAAATATAAGTAACGAGAAAATGTAACAATATACCATAAGGTCATTCTGGGGAAAATTTGGGAAATGTAACAATGGTATTTTATGTTGTGCAAAATATGTGTCATTTGGACCAGTCACAAGTAAATAATGACTGCCGTAGATTACACTTACATAAAATAAACGTAATGATATGATGGGCTATTGGAATGATATCTGTACTACGTTTCAGTTGGCCATTTCCTGTCTATATATGTCTCGATGACGTATTCAAAGTAGCTCATTTCTCCATTTTCTACCACGAATTCAATTGGGAATACGGTGTATCCCACATGATACCATGACATCACGATTATCTTCCCTCCCCCGAGAATCATGGTGGTATCCTGTTCCGCTACACCGTGTGGGCTGCACTAAACTTGGACCAGTGAGCTACCGATGATGTGCGTGACCAACAGGATGTCATCACGATTGTCTCCCCTGGAACCCACTCTGATGCAGGTTCTTGTTTTAGAACGTCCTATTCCTTGTACTGCAGTTTGTTCTGTCCGTCGTTGGCCTCTGCCCCTCCGTAAGACTCCACCTCTTCTATCATACCCGTAGACTGAAAACAAAATGACGTTCGGTGAGTACTGAGTAGGGGGCCTACTAAAAATGAAAAGACAATACTCAAAATAAACTACGATGAAGAAAAATGGCATCCTGCCCATCTTGGAAACAGTAGTAGACCTACATAATGAGGTAGACCTACACTTTCGTAGTGGAATCAAATCAGAAGAACTGAGAGCAATATATAGATACAATCCATATTACATACAGTGCATTGTTAAACAGGAAGTACAATTAGGCATACTATTTAAGGTAAATAGCTTTCCCCGGGTAGGCCTATCGGTTGCTGTATAATCTACTAATGTCACAGAGTTACTTCCCCTATCCTACATGCAAGATATACATCGTTTCATTGGCTACACGACATCATATTCTAGTGTTGATATCGATATCTGTCAGTGTTTTGCGTTAGAACTATCACCTCAACAACAGAACAGTTTGTAGACACCGCATGTTGTCCAACGCCAAAAGAACAGGCCATGCTAAGTTTAGAAATTGTGGGAAACGGCGTCTTGTCCCGACCAGGTGTCTTGCCACACCCTACCTTACAATGTAATACTACTTGGACTAAAGTGAGATTAAACTCTTTTCCCCAAACTGTTTTCTTTTGAACTATAACCTACCTCAACATAGTACTTAGTAACAGTGGGAGTTCTGTTATTAATTAGTAACACGGCCAAGGATGACATATTATGATGTCGGTACGCAAGATTCCGAAACATGCTAGCCTACCTCACCATAATAGATATAATACCGTTTGTTTCCAATGGATACCTACCCAGATATAGAAGGTGGCGGACCCCGCACTGACGTCACGGATATGTTCCTTGGAGATTGGGTCCAGGACCTTCTTTGCGGATCTCGACACCGCCAGAGGAATGTCCTTGGGCTTGAAGTTGGACACCTTTCTCATCATGGACTCCTTGCCCGTCTTCCCCATCAGCGCCTGGATGTGCCGCCAGTTCTGAAGAGAGGAACACTCGCATTACCAAACGATAGGACTGAGTGAATACGACGGAGTGAATGTACACTGACGGTAGAGAAATACTGATGGTAATATAGTACTAATAATGTATGTTGAAAACATCATACTACCGCATAATTACAGGATACAAAATGGCATGAACTCTTTCAGCCGCCATATCACCATCACATCCCAACGTCTACCATCCAGCCTTCAAGAGGCTCCCATACCGCCTATCAAGCAATCACTATCGCATCCCAATGTCTAACCTCCTCACCAACATACCTTGAGGTCTTTCAGAGAGTGTCCGAGCAACAGGAAGGTGGCCATCATGGTCTG
>JAUTBZ010149494.1:0-11880 GCA_032361785.1 Lepetodrilus galriftensis
ACCTATATCTAATTTATTTTGAGGACCCCCCCCCCCCCCCGCCCCACACACACACATTTTCCTCGTTATTTAATTTATTGTAATATTTCGATTTAACAAATTACATTGTATAAAACATTTGGGTCTAATTATATCATATAAATACAGGTACCGTGGTCGTTGAGTAACAACATCGAAATTATACCTCATATCACAGCAGACTGGTAGGAAGGTAGTGGGCGTTCCACATTCACGTATACATAGTGCGTGTATATCCTCCGTGTCCTTTCTTCTCAGAGTTATGTCCTCACATTAATTCACGTATTCGTGTTTGAATGATGTAAACGCCACGGTGATGGTCAAGCGAGATAAAGAGGGTAATTGTGTTGGAGTTGTTTGTTATAGTTAGTCAGTATCACAATGGATTGTTCTTCTGAATTGTTCTGACAGGTAACAGGGAGATACGAAAATATTCCTGTTATATTAACAGATATTGTTTTAACTGCCCTACCATGGTTGAACGCGAATTCCATGTTATATTAAAGTGTTCCATTTATTCTCATATTAGAGTAGAACTTTTGCATTATATGTAAACATAACGACATAATATATTGTGTTAACTCCCCTACCATGACTGAAGGCGAATTCCATGTTATATTAAAGTGTCCCATTTATTCTCATATTATTAGAACAAAACGTTTAGATACATGTAAACATAAGATGTCACATTTTAAGGAACGTTCCTGTTATCAAAATGCCCTAATTAGCAGTGTATTGAATTTGTTTCCAATCGTAGCCTTGCCTTTAGTGTCGCAAAAGCCTGCAATAGCATTATATCCAAACGTCGATGAGTTCTTTATAAATAATAGGCTATTAATGTTGAATGTTATTGTAAATTTCATATACAGTGGTGTATACAATCTTATCCCGGTACATTATATTTCTCGACCAATCAAATTGCTAGAAATACCCTAAATGTATTTCAATATACAGTAGATCGTGATACACGTGATTTCTTTATATAGGGCCTAGTATAGTATAAAAACATTGGGTACAACCTGATTACGCTTGGACTACAATGCGACCCTTTAATAAAATCTGGTCCCAGATGATGTGTCAATCATAAGACCAGACACATGGAGCACAAACATGCACGCATACACACATATACACGCGCACATGCTGGTGTTCCCGTATATGTAGAACACGGCCTAAGGCTCATTGTAGGACCACGAATAATATGAAGACGTGATGTTCCAAGCAGATTTGATTGATCCTAATTAATGATCTCTTCGTAAATTTACAACGAATTGCAATCAAGTAGGTGCATGCAGCAGATTGTTCTTCAGTAAACAGTTTTGGGAATACCCTACAACATACGTCTTTAACCCTCTCCCTGCTGAAGGCAACCAGAATCGGATGCCCTAATTAGCAGTGAGTTTGCCTAAACCGGGAGAGGGTTAATTTGCATTTACATCATGATCAAACCCACCATCTTTTACTGGAACTTAGGAGATAATTAAAATGATTTTATATATATATATATATATATATATGCTAATAAACTTCCACAGGCGAACATTTTACCTTTAGCAAATTGGTGTTCAATATGTATACAATTATATTCAATTCTTTATTTGCCTTTAACTTTATAGTTAATCATAATACAAAATAACATATAATATTATGATAATAAGAAGGCCTACATGTATATGATATTTATAAACACTATTATGATATTATTCATAAAATTTATTCAAGCACGTGCTGATGTTACATCGTTCGTCAAATGACATATACTTGTCAATTGTCAGGCATACAGAGGCGTGAATATGTTAGCTCGTCTGTTTTATATAGTTTCAGACGTGAGTACGTGCATACTAGACCTACCTATAACTGCACAACATTATATGTGAAAAATACCAACAGATTTAATTTGTGTGTGTGCGTGTGTTAGTTTTAACATAATTCCATTAATTAATTACATATGTGTTAGATTTAACATACTGTCATTAACTAATTACATATCTGGTTGAGTATCCTACCTAAATGCATGTACATGTACTTTTATCAGTGAGAATGCAGCGTATTTTCAACCGTAACTCTAACTTATCCAAATAAACGTGTAGACGTTTAACACGTTCAACTTCAAGACATCTCTCTCACCTTTTTAAAGGTAAAAATTGGCTTTTTGATTAGTCACTATAGGGTATAATTAGAGAGCATTCCTTAAATAGTTATGTTCGCGAACCTAGATATTATACAGGTACGTCACATTATGATGATAGTAAATGTCACGTTTTGAAGACATTATGACGATCACTCATTTCTTTTTCTCTCAAAAACTCTCAAAATCTATCAGCTATTTATTTTCATCTCCATATGTTAATTCTGCATACAATACATTCCAGCCTGTTAAAACCCGTACAATAAATAGGATAAAAGAGAGGTTTTGTCCGTCGAGGTTAATAATAAATGCACTGAAAGAAGATCTCCTTGTGAGACGCCTGGACTAAGAATTTTTTCTGTATAACCCATTCGCGTTCGCACGTTCTATAAAAACCTATGTATTTCCATAGGACGCTTCATGAATCACATGTATTTATGATTTTACATTTTGTTTCTCTCAAATAATTATTTATTAATGAATTACCGTACCCATAGCCTAAGAAAATGAAGAAAATCTTACAATATAATTTCCAAGAATATTTTATTATTCATTAGGACTCGCTTTATAAATACTATAGTAATGTAACTAATATTAATTGATACAGCTATATCTATATTCGTATAGCAAGAAAGATGTAAATGCATTTTTAAACCGAATTTCATATAAGATAATCAAGTGCATAATACCTTTAGTGTTATATCCGCTCCTGATGTAAATACGGTTTTCTACTCCAATATGCTTTGCCCGGTTAATTTAGTAATTCACTGACAAAGTCTTCTACATATATTATTAATGACACCTTATTAAACTGTACTTCAACATAATTATCAAGTTTTCAATTAACGAATGAATGTTGAATACTGTAGCATTCATTGTGCCACGATAGGCCACGAGCACACATTCCAGAAAACGCGTAATAATACTAGTATATAGGATAGCATTTCTATAAATTCCTTATTACAATACATTAACTAAGGACATATTTGTTCTGAAATTGATGTAATATGTATTTAACATGTTTAATATAAATACATTTTTTATATGTGGCACCAGCATAGTGGTATTATATCATTAAGTTACTCAGCATTGGAAGTTACTGTGTGCGGAAATGGTTATTAATTATCCTGTATGTTGGATCAGCTATATACGTCCAATTGGATTAGTTATGCAGCCTATTACATAAGCAGCCACCTCACCTGTCTCTGTGATATATCCACATTGCATCTGGTAGATAAATGCAACAATACATGCAAACACTTTCATCTCGCCGACTTCACACGGGGAATTGGGTCCACGAATACCGCTTAAACTGTCCACGCTGTCACCTCGACTTGAACCCTCGTGTCAATGGCTATAACCCTCTGTCCTTGCTTTTTTATATATCCAAAACATGATTAATAAGTTAGGTCCCGATGTTCTCCGTCTATTTAGCACAGTAGATCACGGAATCACGGATTTTGTTCACGAATAACATCACGTTGGCGATTCAATTATCACAAACCGTGAATCGTTGTCCTCCGCTGATATTCAACAGACATGACATGTCAATCAAGAGTGCTCTATCTAGACAGCCGATGTCATATGTCAGGGAAGCACTCTTTCCAAGTGCATATTATAAGAGCGATTGACCAATACGAGTAGTCTTTTTGAAGTCCGTATACATCTATAGATCCAGTCCTGGTTGAATATTTGCATCCGTAGGTTACCACAGGGTATTAATTAATTCAATTGCAGTTCATAGCAACATATAAAGTCTTTAGTCCGTAGTCCGGATATTTTTGGTACCAATGAGTTCTCAGAAATATCATACAAATCGGAATATCTGTTAGAATAATCCAAGAGAAAAAAAAAAGCAGGCAAGCGCGCGAGTATACATATGTCATATGTTCCTGGTAAGAACATTAATGAATAATCTCACCTGTTGACAGCGAAGCGAATACATCAGATAATGGGCGTGAACCAAACCACTGAACCATAAAGAAAATAATAAACATGGATATTATATGCATTCCTTATATTTGGTATTGTTGGTTTTGTTGGTTATTATAGAAATCAAGTGCAAATTTGTCCAGTCGGTAATACGCTATTCATCGCCAATCTAACAGTGTGAATAGTATATAGGTGCCGTCGTCATCGTTGGAATGGGTGCTGACGTCGTCACGAAATTCGCATGTCTTTACGTCACGTGGCTGTTCCCCGCTCAATCATAATTTTGAGGAGGTTAAATGCGTTCACAGATGTTGACGTTGACATGTAGGCGGGTTTTGTCGTTCACAGATCTGATGGTCCTACTGTTAGGTTTGCTGAATCCTGGCAATTAAATCATCAATTATGTACAGATCTCTTCATATTATCGTACTAGTGCATATGTTATACAACGCCGGAGTTTCTGCTACCATCATTTGTTGTTATTTTAAATCATTAACGTAATTAGTGTGATGGTTAAGCTTATAGGAATGGTACAGGTAAACGTGACAAAGGCATATTCATTACGAGTCTCTCCCTCCCTCTCTCTCTCTCTCTCTCTCTCTCTCTCTCTCTCCATATTACACACATGCACACACACACACACACACACACACACACGCGTATTTACACACTTCTCTCACCTGTCCATACTCCCCAATGGGTATACATGTGTCTGCACGCGTTCGAATATACTACTAATATAATTAATGCACCATTCCAGGTAACAGTGACACAGGTAAAAACAGTAATACTGCACCACTTTATAATAATAATGTGCAGTTTTATAATAAATTTATTATAGCGCCAAATCCACGCTACAGCATGCTCAGAGCGCTGCACATTATTACCCCGGTCAATGGCTATGTGTGCACTCAATTCCTTTTCAACTCCAATGGGAGTATACAACCCAAGCTGCCTTTCAAGGCGCTACAAGGTTATCATTCACATGTCCATATCATCCTTCCGGGTACCCATTCTCTGGATGCCGCTGCACTCAAAGAAGGTACATTCACACCAAGAACGTTCTGACAAGAATGAAATATGTTTACCAGACGTTATTTTTACTCATTTTATAACATGTATTTTTAAACGTCTCTCTAAAGGATTTTTTTTTTTTATCTTTTTATCTCCAAGTATTAAAAATCGCGAGAAAAGATACATAAAATATGGAATTATTTATAACCAGTGAGACTGGCGGAAAATATAGCTTGTTGCCCAATAGCATACATGTGTAGATAAAGCAAGTGTACAGGTCATATATACTTTCAGGTAAAATATGAAATACAGTATACCTCGCAAATAACGGACTCATTGGGACAGGATATTGCTGTCCGTTATATGCGAAGTCCGTTATACGCATAATCGTTAGACGGGACCTGGGACTTCAGATTCAGTCCGTTATATGCGAGGTCCGGTTTATCCGAGGCCGGTATATCCGAGGTCTACTGTATGTCAACAAACCGATATTGTATGCCTTGAACATGTTGAAAGTAGAGTTGATATCTTGTTGGTGAAAGTGCAGTTATGAGGCTTGAACGCACAAATATGAGGCCTGAACGCACCAATAAGAGGCTTGAACGCACAAATATGAGGCCTGAACGCACCAATGAGGCTTGAACGCACCAATATGAGGCTTGAACGCACAAATATGAGGCCTGAACGCACCAATATGAGGCTTGAACGCACCAATATGCATGAGGCCTGAACATTTTTTTAAATTAATATAAAATGTTTTACTATATTTTAGTATGCGTAGGCTACGTGCAAGCTAACGTCCCCTAAATGCTGATAGCGATATTTACAGTAACGAGCATACGGAATTGAATTGGTTAACCCAAATACTTTATGATAGTAATAATATTTAAAAAAATAGATCTAATAGGGTTATTGGTCCACTAACCTTATACTATGAGGTCGTCGTTCGTACATAGCAGTCTATAATTCCGTCACCTTTCGTTTGATCAGTGTGATCAAGATGTGTTATAGCTGTCAATTAAAGTCCTTCTGGCGATCAGTAAACATGCTTTAGTTGACAGGATTTCACGCGATGTGATTCACATGTTTGGGCTTCTATCTATTGAGCGCCGATATAATGCTACGAGTTAAGTGTGCAGAAAGGTATACATAGGGCGTGATTGATATGATCATATATATGTGAGTAGAAGACGTGAAGTGGAGAGTCAACGGGTGTTTCTTCCCTGCTCTATTAGGTGTTCATGTACAAGTGACGGAAACATCGTCGACTTCGGAGATATGTGTCGAAGTATATATCTAGTAATGATTTCACACGTTGAGTACAGACATCATTTTCGTATATTTGTCAACACATTTATCAATGTTTATTGGGAAATAAATATTAAAAAAATATTATTTTGAATATAAATTTAATATTAATTAGGATACTAATCACTGACAAAATAATTTATATTCTATGTGTGCATACTCTATTCTGTAAAATGATGTCTTTCAATCAACCAGTATGAAGACACAATCGCGACCAAAGAGCCTGGTCACACCAGTCAGAGACGATCAACTTTGAGCGATTGTATTGGAATGATTCCAGAGGTGTAAATCCTATTAATTTGCCTAAATAAATAAGGACAATTAAAATACTGTATGTAAGGTATATTATTAATAAATATAAAAGCACGTATGAAAAAAGAAATTCTCCAAAATTCCAGGGCCCCCTTTGCCACCCCCCCCCCCCCTGCTAGGTACGGCCCTGATCTACGCTTGTTTAAAAACTAGTTTTATTCTATAGTTTTATATGTTTGTATATATGTGTTATTGATGTCCTATAGATCTAGGCCTTAAAGATGGCCGGGTGATGTTTTAAAAAAATGTCTTATTGTATGTTATCATTGTATTTTTATTCATCACATGACACCCAAATAAACATTCATTCTTCTTCTTCTACATAAATAAAGTTTATACATATATAGTCTTGAGTTGACTCTCTTTTAATGAAGACGTACACACGTGTGATAAAGTCGAAGTGTGGATGACTTGTTTCCCAACCTTTAACGTTTCTTGAAGGCTGTTGTTCTTCAATCGTTCTCTGAACACAAAAGGAAATACATCGTAAAGATTCGTACACGGGACGTCTATGTCAATTTTGGAAACTTTCTGAGATACGATATTGTACCAGCTGGCCACGCACATAGACACGTTGTACAGTCCGAGGGGCGGGACCACGTTACACGGAGCCGGAGCCCAAATGTTCTCAAAGCGACGATGACGAAGTGGGAAAATGTCTTCGCGTTTCCAGGCATACGTTAGGCTGAGGACGTGACTGGAATTCTTGGTGTAAAAGAAGATGTCGAGATACGGCCAATGCTTATTGTTTGTGTTCTTGGATCGTAGGAACTTCTTGATGTGGAATCGGTATATGCCATTAAACAGATACAAGTGAGCATCTGAGTATGTGTCTACTAAATGTTTAACTTTAGGAAAATCGGATGGGTCCATAACTAAGTCAATATCATCGTCCCAAGGAACGAAGCCATGATGTCTATATGATCCTAGAAGGGTTCCCCAGGCCAGGAAATACGTGGCATTGGTCAAATCACAGATCTTCATAAAGGTTATTAAGGTCACTAGAAGCATCCCACGCTGTTTCAAGGTCATCCTTGAGTAAAAACCTGAAATCTTTGACGGATTAAGATATTTCATTCGTGACGATAACTTTCGATAATGGATTCTAACTGCAGATTTGGCTTTGTCAAACAATTTCTTAATAATAATGTTCGTATTTTTTCGCTTCGATTGACGATGGTACAAGGAAGGTAATCCGGTTCTTTTCAATACTGATTTCCTGGTATAGAGTGGTGTGAACGTGGACACATTAGAAGTAGGCCTACTTGGCATCTTAAAATGTTGATGTTTCCTTCTGCTTTCGGTAAGCACATTAATTGCATTTGAAATTCTTCGAGGAGCTAAGCTATGCTCCACTTCCTTCGGCACATTCACGTATAGACTAAAATACACGTATAGCAATATTCCAGAAAACACGAGAACACAAATAGCTAGTGTTCTTAAGTGTACTAACCTTGCGCATAGAGCATTCAGTCCAGCCCAGTAAGAAAGTGAGCTGTATGTTTTCGACATTTTTGGTTTGTATATACTAGTAGTTTGATTAATGTTAATATTAGCACTCCAGCTGCTTCAACGTCATACTGGAGCTAGCTATACATTGTACACGTTTAGTAGTCATATGTTGAGTTTCGATTGGACTCCAGCAACTACACTATACTACTAGTATTATGTTTGTATACAATTCACTCACCCGCATCACACACGATTTTCGATACTCGATATCTCATTCCCCAAATGCGCTTTTTAAATATGTTACGATTCAAAAATGCATAGTGTATTTACTAATATATCTCCGAGTTTCGGTAAATAGATATATAAAATACTCGTCAAACAAGAGAATTCACATCGATTACGATTACTTTTGTCACCTTTGATGTGCGTAACTGCGGTTAGCCGCATGCGGTTTTAGTGATACGTGTAGGCCTACTACCAAGTACTGTTGGAGCCATGTAATAGCATGTTACATATCCTGGTCAAAACGTGCATGTATGGCATATATAATATTATAGATAAGACACGGCTATATATAGTTGAATATGTAATGAACGTGAAGACGTCAATATAGCTATATACAGGTATATTTGTGTAAAATATCAAAAAGATGAAATCGTATTAAAAACGTAATATACATAATTGATTAAACTAATGTCTGTTCCTCTATTGATAGTGGTATACTATACACGCAGCTGTCATCATAATAGTAGTATACCACATAGTATATGCAGATGTTGCCTACGCCGGTTTGAAATGTGACCTGTTTCCTTGATTGATTTCTCAGGTAATAATTGTACCCCAGCTAACGTGACCACAATCGTAAACACTCATATGTCACCATTCCTGTGGACTTTCGTCGGCAGAAAATCGTAGGTCTAATAGGATGATGCTGTTCTATTCTATTGTTAGTTAAGAAAGTCTAGGCAAATAAAATGAACTTGATAGTGAATATGTTCCTCATATTTAATTATTCAATAGCGGCTGGGTCATCGAATTTCGAAGAGTATCATTTAAAACTAGGAATTCCGGTGATAAGCTAACAGAAATCTATGCATAGAAGTGACTACAAATCCAAAGAAAATTTTAATACGACGTTACAAAGGATCGTATCCTTAAATTTCTGTTTGATTCAGAGATGAATTATGTTGTTCAGCATGGTTCACGGGTAATAAATCCTGAGGCGACGTAAGGTACGTAAATAAGACAATAATCATGCACATTTCACCTTCACGCTTATCACCAAAATCAGTAAACTGGGTACGTCTATGAATAGAATTCGACCCACTTGCAGCACCTATGGTAATACAGTGCTCCCTCGATATAACGCGGAAGTTGGGGTCCATGACATGCCACCCGCATTATCATACCCGCGTTATATCAACAAATATAACTGGAGACCACAAATTTAATTTAAGAGCCAGTAGCTATTTTGGACATATACTTTTTATTATTTTAACAACAGATTTTTCCAAACATCTGCAAGCTCCAGGCACAGTGCTCCCTCGATATAACGCTGAAGTTGGGGTCCATGACATTCCACCTGTGTTATAATACCCATGTTATATCAACAAATATAATTGGTGGGAAAAAAACAAAAATCTTTTTTTACTTTTTTGTTAAATGGGGTCCACGGACCCCGCGTTGTATCTGAATACGCGGTGCATCGAAGAGCGTTATATCGAGGGAGCACTGTACTCTATAAGAACTTCCATATGCATTGGAAGAAGAATGGCACCAAATCCCAAAATTTGGTAGAAATACCGGCTATCTATTATAATGTGTGTTATTTTAGTATTATAATATCCTCTACTATTATGCAGCAGGTCATCTTGGAAACCCAGTCGAGCTGTGCAGAGAAGCTAACATGTATCATTGTTGATCTTAGCGGCACTGTCTGACTGAGGTTAGGTGTAGTCATACTGGTCTGTGTTTAGAGGATGGCAACAGTCGAGCTGTGCAGAGAAGCTAACATAACATGTATCATTGTTGATCTTAGCGGCAGTGATGGGCTTCTCCACAAGAGAAGACATGATAAACTTCTTCAATGGCCACAGCAACGACATCTATAACGCCATTGAGTTTCCGGACGTCAAAATGTCGGACAACACACTGCCTAGAAAGCTGCAGGTTCACATTCGACCTAAGGATGACATATTACGTGTATACGATGTACCATGGCACACTACAGAAGCATTTCCTTACAAACAGATTGGTCCAGTTCCTGGTATCTTTAATAGTAAGTACACCATCATATATAAGCTATTTTGAAACAAACTGTTCCATTGAATTGATAGTCAAAGATTCCTGCTATGATGTACCGGTATTTCACTCACTCCATTGGATTAAACACAATCATTCAATGATGTAATGGAGAACACACATGTATATGTTTAGCAATTACTTGAATGCTAAAGTAAGCAAGTTTTTGTACTTGCATGCTGTTAAATGTTTGTTTTCTGAACAAGCAAAGAATTTGTATTTCAATGGATACTTTCTATTAGTTAAAGGTGAATACTGGTACATATACATAAGAGTTACATCCGCGCTTTCCTCGGTGTATCGGTCAATACCCCTACAGTTTTGGTTGTGGGGCATCACGACCAAAACTGTTGCGATATTGACCGATACACCGAGGAAAGTGTGGATGTAACTGTCTTACACCCCTCTTCCAGTCGAGTATTACATGGCATACAATATAAATGTAAAATCTATATATTTTCTGATAAAATAAATAAATCCAAATAGAATGGAAAAACGAAGGCAAATTGTTACTTGTGCACCAAAGAAACCAAGAACATCGCTGTATGCAATCCAGTACATAGATATTAGTACAAAAACGAAGGCAAATTTATAGCCTAAGTACAAAAAATATTTAAAACTCAAATTTTTTGTATTAATTAAGACATAGAATAGTGGTGTGTAAGAAATTAAACTTAATAAACCAAGTTGGTTTCCCGGTAAGCTTAGCCCAGATAAAAAAGCAGATAAAAATATAAGCCTATTTTCGATTTTTTTTGATAAAGTCATTCTTTACAACAGAAGATAAGAAATGAATTTCCTGCTAAGAACAAGAAGTTTTTATTTATCAAAGTATTTTGTAATAAAAAATCAGACATCATTTTAAATATTTCTTTTAAGGATACCTAGTATTTGTAAAAAATAAGCATCAAATTTATTTTTATTAAAGTTGCATGAGCCAGCTCTATTATGCCCTCCGCCTCCAAAATTTTGTAGCATGCACCCAATATTTACTTCACAAGTTCGGTTGAAAATACTATGTCCAATTGAGACAACACTTCTATTAGGATCATCGCGATCATTAAAAATTTTGATTTGAACATTTGTACTAGGATAAAGTGAATATACTAAAAAACGGTTACCGGCAGGAACTCTTCGAAAGGATCGAAGATCAGTAATTGCAACATTTTTATCAATCTTTGTAAATGAAGTTAAGATTTTTTTATAGAGAATATTATTTTTGATTATAACATTACAGCGGTGTCTCACAAAGGTATCTCGCATAACCTCCTCAATACGATATTTTTGAAGTAGTTCAATAATACGATTCCAATATGGTTCATCATTTTTTTCATGACCCGATATTGTCATGGAAAGTAACAAGAAGGGGAATTTTTCAGGAAAAGTTACTTCCTCTTGGGATAAATTTGCTGAGT
>JAUTBZ010149505.1:0-11880 GCA_032361785.1 Lepetodrilus galriftensis
ATTCCATATGTTTGTTGCCCTACTGTCAAATATTACTGTACACGGGCGTCGGGCAATGGTAATTTTCCGCCCCTGAATTGAATGATTTGTTAGTTCATTGAAACGCATTATGTTGATAGATGTAAGTATTCATCCATGTTATCGGCCCGAGAATCTCCTTTTCAGTTTAGCGCAATGAACTAACAAATCATTCAAGAACACATTACTATTGTGAGTGAGTCGATTTTGTGCGTGTTTTAATTTAAATAATGTTTATTTCTTCCTGTACCTTGAGGTGACAGTCATTTTTGAATGGGCTCTGCTGTTATCTGGCTATACATATGTACACAGTTTCATATGGCCAGTTACAGCTAGAGGATTCTCGAGCTAATATAGTGGATATGAGAGCTTGTAGAAACAATATCCTATACCTTTGTGCTCCCTAGTCTTCTTGGTACGTTCATCATTTACATAATTTCCTCTTGTCTGAAGACAGGTCAGTGTGACTTGCTAGAAAACCCAAATGTCTCAGGGAGATCATACTCTACCTACAGGATTTGGCTACTCCAGAATTCTTCCATATTCCATGAGTCTTGAGTAGCCAAGCACTGTAGGTAGAACATGCAGGGAGATGTGTTTCACTGTCATCTGAAATTGTATTGTTATATTATCAGTTTTTCCTAGTTTTCATATTTTTCTGCTGCACATTTTGGACATGAAGTAAATTGTATCCAGAAAAGCTTCTGGTGATGCGGATTAACATGATTAACAAGCAGCACCCCGTGTACAATAGCCTACATATATCTTTACTCAGGCATTTATCCCACTTGTTTCACTACGATGTGTACACATGATGTACCGGTACATTTCCACAATGAGACACACCTGTGAATATGATGGTAAAGCTATGTGAGGGAAGCCTGGACATATCAGTACATCATTCAATGTCAACTGTAGCAGTGGTATTGTCTATATGACTAAGTCTGGAGATAAACTTAGAGATGCTGTCTTGTATAGGAGAGCATGTAGTATTGCGATCAGATCTAGGGTATTGCTTCTTGAAACTCATATATTCACTATGAAACTGTATATAGTGTTCTTGCAAGTGCCCAATTGCCATGTATAATATATAAGAGATGGCTATGACACCGTTATTATTTCTTTGTAGATACAAAAGCTTTAAGAAACAATACTCAGATCATCTTCTTTATCATGTGAAACATCTGCTTCAATTTAAATTATTTTTGTTATACGTCATGCTTTTCGGGTTTTTTCAAATAACTTGTATTTAATCAACAACTGTCAATTGTCACATATGGGTGATTACCTTGAAATGTTAAGCAACAACTTAATTACTAATATTAGACTTTATTGATGTGTACCCTAGCAACTCGTTACAAACTGTCAATGTATTTGTCATGCCATGCTTTTCAGGGAATTGCCCCCATGGAGTTGCCAATGAAAGAAACCAGCTGTTGTCGAATTCAATTAGGAACTCATTCATTTGAATCATTGCATGAAAAACAATAGATTGCATTGTTACTAGAAGCACGTATTAGGACTATTAATTCAATAAAGTCATGAGACAAATGATCATCCATGTATACTATTTTACTGTGTCATGATTTTGTCAGACCAGACATGCTGTTATGTATTAATTTAGTAGTTTGATTTCTTGTTGTGATCTGATAAGCCATCTATGAAATGATGTACCCTCTGTTGGCAGACAAAAATGATGACCTCCCTCGATGACATCGATGAGCCTATGACGGAGGAGGTAGGAGTTGGTGTGTCAATGTTCCACCTCCCACAGTCTTATCAAATCCTTGCAATCTTGCAGTCTGTCTTATTTCCCTTGCAATCTTGCAGTCAATTTGTCTCAGCCTATGTGTCTACCTTCCAGCCTTGCAACCAATGCCTTTCCCTTGCAATCTTGCAGTCAATATTTGTCTCACAGCATATGTGCCTACCTTCTATCCTTGCAACCAATCTATTTCTCTTCCAATCTTGCAGTCAATTTGTCTCACAGTCTATGTGTACCTCCCAGTCAATCCCACAACCAATATGTTTGTCACAGTCTCCCTGTCAAATTATATCTATCCTACTTGCAATCTTTGTCTCCCTGTCTCTTGCAGATTTGCAGCCACATCCTATCCATTTCCCAGCCTCACAGCCAATCATCCACTGTCTTGTTTCCCTCCCACTCTTGCAACCAAACTGTATTCCCAATCTTGCAGCCAATCTGTCTAAATCCAATCTGTCTCTATCCCAGTCTATCAATCTGTCTCTCCCAATCTCACAACCAATGTGCTTTCTTTCAGCCAATCTTCCTTCTTTTCTCATGTTTCCAGTCTCGCACACAGTCAATTTGCATATTGTCGCCAACTACCGTAGTCTGTCTTGTCCAGTCTTGCAACCAATCTGTGTATCTCATAGCAGTCTCACAGCCATAATATATCTCGGTTCTAAATTTGCAGTCAATTTAACTCATCCCTTTTTCCAATGTTTATTGCTAATTTAGCTATTTATCTTTTGCAGCAAAAGCCAATCTATCTCAGTTCTAGACTATTTTAATGTAGTAGATATGTATGAGATATACAGTAGACCTTGCATATACCGGCCTCGGATAAACCGGACACTCTCATATAGCGGACTGAATCTGAAGTCCTTGTCCTGTCTAACACCAATTGCGGCATATGCGTATAACGGACTTTGCATATAACGGACAGAAATAGCCGGTCCCAATGAGTCCGTTATATGCGAGGTCTACTGTATTGCAATAAGAATAACACGAAATGTCAGACATATTTTGTTTGCGTGGTTGAAAAAGTAAATGTCCCAATGTAACTTAATCCAAATGAACTAAAAAAATGTTCATCTAAACTAGAATTTAACAACTTGTAATATGTTTGATTTTAAAGGCTCATTTCCAAATAGTGTATGTAAAGCCTAACCAATACAGTATTAATGTTCAGAAATATATTAACTACTGGCAAATCAAATATTCAGTTCCAGAAAAGCAGTTGATCACTTGAACTGAATACAATTTCTATGCAAAATGGTTCTTAGCACAGCAGATGTAGTAAATATATGTAATTTTATTTCTTGAGAATACCCACTATGACAATTTGTGGATATCAGTAGAGAATCCACTCATAGAAACTGAATATCTGTAGAGAATCCAATCTTAGACATTGTGGATATCAGTAGTTTAACATCTTGCTCAATGGCTCAATACGACACTATAGTATATATTAATGTCTCACAAACACTAGACATGTTAACATCAATACTAATGGTGCATGGGAATGATGACAATGGCATTGGTGAAGGTGAATGGATGATTGAAAATCAATACAATTTCATATGACACTACAAAGAGATGGGGTGGTAATACATTTCCTTGTCTTTGTGTAGACATATCAGCATTTTTGAAAAATTCATAAATTTAAAAAAGAAACAACAGAATATCACAATAGCAAACTTACACATAGAAAACACAACTTAACTTCTTTTGTGAAATTAAATTATACATTATGACGATATTTAATGTGCGAGAAAAGCAAATAAACAGGTTGAATTAAAATGAGAAAAAAACTGACACAATAATCCATTTAGATATGACATAGATGAGGATGACATAGCGGTCAAGTTCAATAGCACTATTGATTGAGTGGTAGGCTGAAAATAATACTGTATCATCCTGTATCATAGGCTCATAAGTAAACACATAAGAAAATGAGTAGGTTGAGACAACAAAGGAACTCTTAAACATATACGAAACTCCATTCATAACTATTCCATTTGTATAAAAACATAATTCTAAAATGAAATTCGTTTCGAGACCAATATCTATACAGTATATCTGACTGCTAACGAAGTAACAATTCCCTACTGTGTGACAATGCACCAACAAAGAAAGTCGTAACAATGACAATTACTATTACGCCTCCAGTCCTAAAAAAAAAAAAGAAAAAAAAAGAAAAAAGAATGAGATATCTCCATACTCTGAAATATCGATTGACTGAGCTAGCAAACATGTCCGGCCTTTCCGTGAACGTAATCCCACAGATTACAGCTTAGTGTGGCTTTGAAAATCAATAGTCAATTTTCCCAAGGTGATAATCCTTGGCTTAGTATAACCCTCTGAGAAGCTCTGTCATGGTGTATTGTTACACGGACTTGCACACATCATACATGAAAGCCACAATTGATCTGCAATGCAAAGAGGAAGTACTGTCGTCATAATCCGTAGGACGGATTGAAAACCCAGATTCTGATGAACATTCTAGGACAAGAGCCATATGAGAATATCTTCCTTTTTACAAAAATCATGTACCCGGGTACGGTATGTAAATCATGTGACTTACCATTTACATTTTTATGTAAATCATGTGACATATCATGTGATATATCATTTATAAAGTCTATGTAAATCATGTGACTTATCATTTACATTTTTATGTAAATCATGTGACATCATTTACATTTTTATGTAAATCATGTGACATATAATTTATAAAGTTTATGCAAATCATGCGACATTGCTTACAATTTTATGTAAATCACATGACATATCTAGACTATGAGACTATCTTCTTAGATAATCTGAAATTTGTCGGCATTAAATTTATCAAAATAGTTATGAATTTCATTCTCCTTATGTAAATTCAACTTTCCCCTCAAAATGTTACCTACAAAACATTGCGTGAATCATTTAAAACTGTGGCGTGAGATTGATTGATGTGTTACTTAACTGCGGTGATGCTTCATGGCCGGACAATAATCTGCTTACAAGTCAAAATGTTGAGACGTTAATGGAATACTAAGCATTGAATTTCAGAAAAGAAATGTAAGATAACAGCATGTAAGCACTAACAAGCAACAGAACAGATCTAACAACAACTCCATTAATGCGTAGAATACGATATTGCACTCACATTTCCAAAATGCGCGACTCCAACGAAAAATATCTAGCAATTTTCCTGTCTCAAAAACACAGATTAACCAAAATAAAACTACCGGGTACTGGTACAGGATTACCAAATTTGATTTGGGTTCATATTTTTTTAGGAAAACATGTCCTATGATACGATACTGGTTTATACCGTTAAAAGCTACTATTGTGTCTTATAATTATGAATGATAACAATAACAAAGAAAACTGGTTAGATGACTCAATACCTTATTGCAGCCAATCATGTGTGATGAATGTATTTCTGATACCATTACGCATTATACGTAGCTAAATCAGTCCACAAGCACATTTTGAACAATATTATCATAATAAAAATATTCAAATAGATTGCTATTGCATTTTAAAGAGAAATAGAAAAAGACCCATTGTAAACAAAACTCATAAATACTTCTTTTGCATAGTCAAAGTTACAAAGAAACATAAAACACAATGAATATTCCAAAACATTGTGATATTCCTTCTTTCAATATAAAATAAACCCCAGCGCCTCTGGATTGTCTACGTACTTCTAACTCTGCTATTGCCCACACTGTCCGATAGCACTATAGAAATCAGGGTACCGTTCTACGTAACCATCGTAGCGCTATGAAAGTCCTAACACCATATTCCTTATTTCCACATTATTTTCTGCACAATGTTACGCACATCCAGAACCAAATGGTAGCTAAATTAGCCTTAGGCCTAGCATACTTTAATCACAATATTGAATGATAACTTACAGACAATTGTATTTTTTAATAATGAAAACTTTTGAAATTTATAATTTGGCTATATTATTAAGTACGGTAGCACAAAATAACAAATTGTATTTTGTTTGTTTGTTTTTCATTAAAAAAGATAATTACTGATGTAAGAACCTTGGAAAGGTGTGATGCATGATCTTATTTATCTAAATCCAACCTGGAAGTATGCAGACTTTGATACCTACTAATGGTTCTGCCCATGTTGACCGTGTACAGAAAATAATATCAAATAGTGAATATATAAATAGAGAGCTACAGCTCTTGTAGTGCTACCATTATTCTGTGGAACAGGAACCTGGTGCACAATCCCTTTTATCTAAACACTGCAGAGAATCCGCAAAAACTTTGAAAGTTTTTAAAGTAAGGAGAGAGGGAGAGACATACGAATAACAAACACGAATCATACAAAATTGAAACACGCATTTTCTCGTGATTTCTCATTGTTTTTGGCACAATCTAAGTATTCAATAAATGGACCCTGTATTCAGTGAAGGGAAGGAGAGTGAAAAAAAGGACCAACATATATATAATATAATATAATATAATAATAAACATGATAAATGAAATGATGGGTAAATAGAGTAATATCACTGACACCCTAATCATGATAATTTTAATATCATAAATTACTTGTGCGATGGTACACATGGGACAATATTGAAGCTGCTGAGGAGATTGAGTACAAGAGCTTATGTCACACCCATAGCAGGTTATATATTATTGCTACACTTTGGTACAGACACCGTGCACAGAATCTCAATCCGGTTTCCATAGATCTGGATTATGACATTGGCTGATAATTAATAAATAGTTTCTAGCAAAATATCATAATCAATTGAACTTGTGTAGCATCTTAAATCAAATCAAATGTCCTTCGTATAATTGCACTACAATTTTTCTCAGATCAAATTAATAATAACACAATCTCGAGTGCCATTTTTCATAAATTCAAATATCCTCTGCCGTTACGTAATAACTTCTACAAAAATATTGCAACTGGATGAACTGGCCCACTGGTAACAACCTGAATCAATTCAAATGTCCTTCATATATGTGCACTTAAGTTTTTCTCATATCAAATATTAACTACCGGGTAAATAACAATTAATATCTTTAACCAATTCTGTATATTTCCACTTAATATAAAATAATAACTAAATATTTTTGGGGGGTTAATTTATCTTGTGTAATTTCTGAAGACATGTATACACATGACTAAAGAATATTTCAAGACTATGTCATGGAGACACTGAATACTACATGAAGGCAAGACTGGCGACATATATCAACACTTATTATTGGGATGTTCCTATGTAATACAGTGCTTCCTTGAAATAACACCCCACAATGTACTGCAGATTCAGATAAACCACAAGGATACACCTGGATCCAATTCACCCCCATGAAAAGGAACTATGTCTCAATTCATTTTTAGGATAGAATAAATAATGTAATCTTTCTGGTTGGAATCTACTTAGTCGATGTTTCGCTAATGTAATAATGTTTCGAGAGAGACCCCACACTACATATTACAAACTGAATCAGATACTATATAAATCAGCAGCAAAAAAAAATTAAAATAAAATAAAAGTCACCAAAAAATATCAACACAGCTTTTCATTATACATTACAATGTTCGCACAAAATTATGGAAGGACATTTGAAAGACATGATTCTATGGAGTTTGAATGAAAACAATCGAAGTTTTACATGTCTGTCATCGATTCAACAAAATGACATGCATATTCCAGATGCATGTCAACAAGTTCAGAATGAATATATGTGTATAACAATAATCTCAGACAGACGTAGTCTTTGAACTAAGAGGGTCGGGGAAGGGGAGGGAGATTTAGGGAATGGCAGACTACAATTCTTCGTCCGTTGCAATGTCACGTGCTCAGCCGCATACGCTTGACCTTGGCCCGATGATTCTTAAACCAGAGTTGGACGTTCTTTGGTTCCAGCCGAGGGAACTTCTGCCTGTAGTCGGAGCGGTTCAGCTCTTCGCAGTACTTGTCGATCATGTATGCCGACGGGTGTGTGTCCTCGAGGAACCACTTCTCCAGTTTGGGAATTTCGGTCAGTGGGTCGATGAAGACTCTCGTGCGCCTTTTCCGCGACTCGTGATGCTTGTGGTGAGGGTTGTGGGGGGATGTGCCGTGAGGTAACGTGTTCGCCTGGGGCGAGTAAAATCGGGCGTTCACCGGGTAGTAAGTCATCAGAGGGGGAGGTAACTGTGGCACGTGCAGCGGTTGCGCCATCTGCGCGAGCGAGAGTGCGGCCATGCTGGCGGCGCTGGAGGTCACCACGGAGGGCATCATCATGGACCCGTGGTACTCGTGTCCGTGGGACTCCTTCTTGATGGCGGACATGGGCTCGTCACCGGAGACGCTCTGGTCGGAGTCGCTGGAGCCGTAGTCGTCCTCATCATCGTAATCGTCATGTTCGTTGCTTTCCATGAGGTCGTCGTCCTGGTGACCGTTGCTGTAATTGTCAAGCTCTCGCTCGTGCCGCTGCCCGTTCTCGATACTTCCCTGAGTAGGGATGTCGCTGCACGGGTAACTACACTGTTCCGACTTGACGTTGCCCTCGAGCCCGTTCTGACAGGCGCTGGGTATCTCGTGCTTGACGTTGGCCTCGTAACGGTCCAGTTCCATTTCGTTGCCGGCGTTGCTGGACTTCACGTTGTTGTCCTGAACAGGCAGCGGCTTCTCCACACTCTCTGGAGGAGTGGTCTCCTCTCGTTTCTTTGACACCGAGAGGTCACAGGGCTCGTCGGACTGCCCGTCCGGAAGCATGGGGTTCGAGTTGAACGGAAACGGGATCATGTACACAGCATTTCTGTTCGGAAGGTATGGAATACCGCCGGGGCCTAGTTCCCCGCTCTCCTCATTCTCGAAGGAATCGTCCATGGCCTTGGAAGCGCGGCGCTGTGCAGCACGAGCGTTCTTGAACCAGTAGATGATGTTGGTCAGGTCCAGTGGCCGTCGCCCCTTTCGAGAATTCAGCGAGTTCAGCTCGTTCATGAAGTGGATCATCTGCTCGCGGGAGGGATGCTGGTTCTCCTGGAACCATTTCTGGAGTCGCGGAATCTCGTGCTCGGGGTCGAAAGAGGTCCGGATTCTGGTACGGCAGTGATTAAACAGGGGCGAGGTCAAGTTGTTTTCCTTGACATCGAATGGAGATGTGGGGCTTGTTGGCTTGACTGCATCCCCGTTCTTCTCAGCATTCAACTTTACTTGCAGAGGATGAATGGCAGTAGTTGTAACAGAAGTAGTTGTAGTAGGAGTTGGTGGTGGTTGTGGTGGATGTGGTGCCCTCAGACGAGCCCCCAGCTGGTCTTGGTACCACTTCTCAAAAGCAGTGAGCATATCATCAGACACACTGTCCAGCTTTTCTCCGCGCGATAGGGATGACAGCAGATTCTGTGGACATAGAGATTTCTATAAATATATTTAACCTATTACAAGACGCACAAAATGGAATTACATCTCTGGTATAGTCTATAAAACAGGTGTGCATACAACATATTCTCTTTGCTCTGATGTGAAACCATATACGGTTCACTATGAAACATATGCCATTAACAATAATAATAATTTAAAAAAAAATATTTCTAATTAAATTAGGGTTTAGAGCCCCTTTCAAGATTCTCTCACTTATTCCACAACTTATTAACATAAAAACATGGATAGATAATATTTAGAGAATAACCCACGAGATACGATTGATTAAGGAAAATATGTCCCGAGTGAAATTAATGTTCACATTAATTTCACGAGGGACATATTTTCAGTAATCACTCGTATCAAGTGGGTTGTTCTAATTATTCAACATATTCATTTTATTGGAATAAATCATGATAAACTACTGAAAAACGACTTGATATAGAGAGACGGCCACAGTCCGCTGATGAGCATTCGTCTGTCTATGACGTCAAAGTCATTGTCTGGTGACGACGTCACAATTGTTGAATAACACTTTTGACAAAATCAACCATTGATTATCGAAAAGTTATTACACAGCAGAAATCCACCATGTATGTTGAATAATAAATTTTATATTTAAAAATAAATCACAGTATTGTTGTTTCCTTTGTAATTTGATGTAATAATGTTCTTCAACAGGCTGTATTGGCAAGTGTTCCAGCAGCCCTTGTTTCAATGGCGGCACATGTCGTGAGGGATACTCCGGGTACACCTGTGACTGCTCATACACACCATTCAGAGGCTGGATGTGTGGCCGAGGTGAGATAACTCTGCTGCCTATTATAGCCCTTATTAGAAATTCAGATTAAAAATCTGCAAGAGTTACATCCCTTTATGCTGGCGAGTTCCGGTTATTTCTAACACAGCGGAGAAACCGATAGCCGCATGACTCAATAATGACAATGCCCCTCCAAAGCAGATAACTAAATAATCACTCAATTCGTTCTGTGATTATTTGCATTTAATTAAATTGATGTGTACCCTAGTATAGGTATTTGAGAGTAGATATATCTACCGATCTGCATCCAGTTCATTGATCATGCTCATATTCATAAGTTTATTTACAAGACTTACCATCTGCTGTATAATAAAATTATGCTTGTTACTCAGCATGCTCAAAAGCATTTCTGTGTTACTGTGTATTTTGTTCAAATGGTTCAGTGATTGTCATCATGCTAACATGTTTGTTAGTATTGTTATTAAATTCAAAATTGAAATTCATCATCATTTACATTATTAGTCATTTATAGCAATAATTATAACGATAATGTATTTGACTCTGGCAGAGGTTGGCGTGAACTTGCAGACTCACTACATGGTGCGGTACGAGTTTGACAAGAACCAGGGACTGTCTGCTTCCGACTTCCAGTACGCTCGCATCGGATTCTCCACCAAGAGCAAGCAGGGCATCCTCATGCAGATGGTGAACGCGGATAAATCGGAATACATTTCTGTGGAAATGAACAACAATGGTAAGGATCGACTCGTGAAGGAGTGCCCTCTAGATGGGAGGTTTCGATGACTGTGGCATATTGGCTTAGAGAGCATTGGCCCAGAGAAAGCGGCGACGTTAAACTCCAGAGAAAGCCATCCTGCAGCGATGTTTAACTCCATAATGACTTGCTCACCCAGAGAACACTAGGGCTGCTCGATTATCACTTAGCCGGCTAGGATTTCTAGCCGCTTTGCCAAGGGCGTTTTCGATTTTGTTGTCGGAGCACGAGGATTTCTAAATAGAACGTTGCAGATTGTTGTCGGAGTGTGTGGTGACGTCATGAATTTATCTGAGAACAAGGATAATATAATCGAAAACGCCCAAATAGTCGGAAGTAACTGAAACGGTTGTGCCGGGCTGGCCCGGGCAAGACAAAAAAAGCACTACTGGTTTGATGGCTCAATCCAAGGCCAAATAGATGTGCACCCAGCATGGGAGCAATTATTAAGTAGCACAATAAAATAAGATCCGAGTCAGTACAATGAAGTATCCATGTTCTAATAGCAGTATGCTTGCCTGTCAGCTAGCACTGCCAGTTGGATTAAATCTGGTTTTGAAATCTGGTCTCGTACAAATGGGGCATGTACACAAACAGCCATGAAATATAATTATATGCCATCTGCTGAATGTTGAGGCAGTACATGTCAACGTATTGTTTTGCAGGTGGTGTCAAGGTGGTGCTCGACGTTGGCTTCCAGCGAGAAGAGGTTAACACGCCCAACCTGGGTATTGACTTCACCAATGGCCAACAACACGAGGTGGTGGTCAAGAGGAGCAACAAGGGCAGGACTATACACGTGCAGGTAGGCGGCACACACTGTTTTACGTCTACTTCATTATGTCCTTATTATGTTGTAGGTTATGTACCACCAAATAAAATCCCATAGACAACCATTCTAGTAAATTGGACTATGTATTTACAGGTGGACAACTATCCCCCAGTGGAAGACACCTTTGATGCTGCGTCGTCCAGTGACACCATTCTCAACGATCCTAAATACCTTTTCATTGGCAACAATGGTCAGTGTAATAATAACAATGATGATTATAATAATAATAATAGTAAAAATTATAATAATAATAATAATAATATGCATATTTATTTAAGTATGACAATGATCAGGCCCTGAGATTACGAAACTTTCTGAGCACAAAAACGTACTCAGACTATGACGTCACATGACGTTTTATGAACAA
>JAUTBZ010149516.1:0-11878 GCA_032361785.1 Lepetodrilus galriftensis
TTCATCGTATTAAGATTTTCTTTGGATTTGTAGTCACTTCTATGCATAGACTTCTGTTAGCTTATCACCGGATTTCCTGGTTTTAAATGATACTCTTCGACATTCGATGACCCACTTGCAGCCGCTATTAATGAATCTTATTATATCATAAATGTTTCTCCCAAATATTAAAGCCATAAATTCTGACCGGCAATGCACTGACATACTCATTACGACCAGAAAGGCTCCATAGCATGTCTTTAATCCACCTACGTCACTCTGAGAACATCTTCAAATAATGTGACAACAGTCTCAGCGCAGACGAAACAAGACTATTCCCGAAATAGTCATTACTTTTACGTGTTTCAAAGCTCTTTTGAAGCGCTAACAAATTAAATATTGAGTGGAAAGATTAGGCAATAATGACGGGTATTTAAGAGACGACAGCTCCGTTATTGGCGACGAGGACTGGCATAAAGAACCGTCCTCTCGAATTCTTCTAAGATTAAAGTCGTTTTAATCACTTCCGCATATACTCCTCACTTTACCGCGCCGGAAGTGCTGAATATCAGTCGGACGTGTTTTTATTACTTTCGGTTTTGTGCTGCGCGAGTTAAGAGCTTGCTTCGTGCGTTTAGTCTCAAGTTGATATTCCAATCAATATGCGATTTAATTATATGTGTGGCTGTGGATTGTGTTGCGTTTCATACATTTCCATAATAATGTACTCAGAAACCTAGTAAATTGATAATATTTCCTCGTAGTAAAACCTCAGGGTTGGTGACACATCGGCTAAATCACATGGATACATTACTTTCGAAGTATTTGACAACTGTTTGAGGACCGATGTGAATTAGAAAGTCTGCATTGAGGGGCAGTGGCTGCAATTTGGTCAAATATTGGCTTTAGCCAAGGCTAGAGGCAAATGACTTTCGAATAATGACCAAGAAATCAACGACAGACTTTGCAAACACAATCATTGTCGGTTTGTTCTCCCATCTTCCTCTACGTGATTTCTTTTAGCGGTGATTCACGAATTTTGATATCTTGTTACATTTTGGCATCCTTCAGATAAAAGCCGAAAAATTGAGGGAAAATATTATTGTAGAATTATGACTCTTCCACACTGACATTGCCACAGGCTTAAAACCCTAAATTGCCACTGCCCCGAGGACCCTATACAAATTAAAGATAGCTCTTTGCGTTATTTGGTTCCAAAAATTTCGATTTAGATTTTTTCGTGCAAGAACAATGGGTCACGTGTGGCATTGAACATACACAAAGAAGTTCTTCCGAATGACCTCCCGTTTGACCTGTAATCACGTGATCCGTCTGAGAGGATTGGGCGGTTGTCATCAGCGCCAATTCAAAATGATAATTTCCTTTTTATGTATTCGATTGTCGTCCAGTGAGCCTGCAAAGACGAAATAGCAGATAAAGTGAATATCTCCAGTGCCAGAATAACAATACCCTCTTTCGATAAATTATCACCACCACGATCCGCAATCCTTCATTACGAGCGTGAGTTGTGTCAACAGAGGATATAATATTGTCCGCTGTCTAATTCCACCCCCTTTGTCCGCCCGAGCGTGATTGCCTCGAAATTTGCACAAAATGCAAAATGGCTCTTGTGTAAGATCGTTTGCGTAAAGAAATTAAACACGAAATTATCAATATAATTAATGAATCACGCAGGGAGGTGTTCTAAGTCCCTATTCTTTAGGCCACGTTGAGTAAACAACCAGTCCGACGCGATTTCTTATCAGTACTCAGCTTCAGGAAATCCCCAGCAGAAGGGGGGACCATACCAGAGTGGAACCGTCTTGAAGAGGCTCAAACGAGCCCCAGTTGGGCATTCCTTTATCTCTGCCGCACAAAGGATTCATATTTGGCTGGCAGCTAGTTTCGATACTTATTCCCGCTATGCATTCCCCACTATTGACACTAATTTACCGATAAGGAAATACATTCCAGTTGGTTCTGAGATTCCCACGTGTTCGAGGCTTCTCCATATTCCTTAGCTTCCGAGTTTGTCTTTGATCATTATCGAATGTCACACTCAATGGGTAGAACTACCTCCTTTCAATTCTTCCGAGAACTCCATGGAAAGATTGCAAAAAAATAAACGAGAAAGAGTAAGGAGTTGAACTCTCAGGGTTGAGAGCATATCTGGACACTGGAGAAGATGTAATGAATTCAACTCAAGTCCGATGTCCGACCAGATACCGTGATATGTAAATAATCATTTCTTCCTTGCATCAGCTGAAAGATGCTCTCTCTTAAGTGGAAGTTGAATAATAACAATAAATGAGCTCTCAGAGAATTACAAAATAGGAAAATGTAATATAAAATATAATCATGGAGATAATGGTTTAAGATTTCTAATATAGTATTAAATATGGTCAAATAGAGAGAGAGAGAGAGAGAGAGAGAGAGAGAGAGAGAGAGAGAGAGAGAGAGAGAGAGAGCGAGAGAGAGAGAAATAGTCTCTTTCACTGTGAGAATATAATGCATTATGCATACATGTATATGTATACCAAAAATCCTGCTATTTAGAAGAAAGGTCAAGTTTAGGTCAAACAAGAAATTCTTTGTCTTTATTTTTAGCCATGGTCAAACGATGTATCTTCATTTAACTATCCGTAAGAACATATATCGTCCAACAGTTTCGTTTTTCACTTTAGAAGATCAACTGTACTATAGCAATGCTAGCGCTTTTTAATATAATGATGCAAATACGAATGTGGATAAAATGAGTGATGTAAGTTGAACCCGCAAGTAGGCCTACAAACAAGTGGAGAGATATATTGGATACGAGTCAAGGGTATCGAGCACGAACACACATTCTCAGCCTGTGTATATTTTTGTTAGATTGAGGAAAGAACAGACGTGCCAGTAGACACATATATTGTGACGCAACTCAGTCGAGACAGTAGGGGGCGCCACGTATCTGGAACTCGATGGAACTGATTCCGACAGAATGGTCAATATTCCTAGACATACGCCAATCATACAGTGTCAGTTATAACCATCGAAAATATCGTCGTACTTTGATGTGGAGAGAATATATCCGATACATTTACAAATCCGTGATGAATTTGAATCTCTAAGGAACGATATATTGGAAAGAAATGAAGTTTCCGTAGCATTAGGCCTACGCTTCCTGTTCGCAACCCCATACCTCCCCTCACTTCCACCGCCACACACAAAATAAACGTAGCTAAAATATGACATACGAGCACAAATAGTGGGAATAATACGTTAGGAAAGCATGTTTATTGGTTATTTCACGACAAAATAATCTAATCGACGTCCATCGGTCAAAACGAGAAGGTATCCATCAGCTAATGTTGCATGTACAAGCATCATTGGAACTCTCCTCTCAAGGAAAACTGTTTATTAAATAAACTCCGCGCCGCGGCGTGTCAACAAGGCAGAGATGGGAGTACGTGATATACTCGTAGTGACATGCCGGTGCAGATTGCATGCGCATATCTGTGCACCTTATCCAAATAAATACTTACACAGCTCTCACAGACGTCGTGAGGAACTCTCCCAGTCTGCCAAGCTTTGAATGACGTGCTGCGTTATGCACAGATATGTCAGTCTGCGTCGACTGCGATACGGAGACTGTTGGTTAGTGGGAACCGGTCTCGTGGCTATTGTGAAAAAACATTAACTGCAACTCTCGCATTATGATGCATAGTTCGCGAGATCTGGGGAGACAGTTGTTTGGGAATATTGTTCGCCAAAGCAGATTTTAACACCAACGAGAAAGTGTAGCATATTTTATAATCCATTGGCTTTTAAGGACTGGTTATATATAGCTTAAACTTGGTTAGGATAATGTCGCTTGCTTGGTTATCATGGTTAGCGTTTGGAGATTTGGTTACAATTCTGTTAAAGTTCACAGACAGCATAGTACTGTTGATATTTCATTCGTTTTTTGTTATTCTATGGTTTTGGTTAAATGGTGGTTCTTTCGTCTGGTAATACTTGTCTTATTTGGTTACTTCTGTTGTTTGTTACTTCTGTTGTTTGTTGATATTTCTTTCGTTTGGTTACACTTCTACCGCCTGGTTACACTTGTTTTGTTTCGTCACACTTTTGGGTTAATTTCTTGTAGTTTCAACTTCTGTCCGCGTGTTACTTCTGTTAGTTTGGTTATTCTTCTGTCGTCTAATTAGTTTACATTTGCCAGGTTTATGAACGTTCTTTTTATATTATATATTATTCTTGTTTTTGTTGTAGACTAATTGGTGGTTGCATTACAACAAGGTATATTAGATAAGATCATCATTAACTGTGCTTATCCCATGTGCTTTTCAGTTTACACACAACTATATGTGTGTACGGTCTGGTTGCACGGCTCCACACCACTTTACAGGACAACTTATGGAATACACATACTGATAATCCACCAATATAGAATCAAGTAACTTTGGCACCACTGACTGCTTTCTATTTGTACATATTGTTCATACTTCTGAGACGCAGGGAGCAAAGCAAAGATAACATAACTATTACTTTGAGCGATCTGTTTTTAACCAGTTTGTAAAAGTTCACCATTCCCAAGCAACATTAGCAATCCATTAGCGATGCATCGGCCAGTTATTTACCTCTGACGAGCTAGAACACAGCATTGCAGTACACCTAACAGCTGCGCCAATTGATACATTTTCATCCTGCAATTGTTTCTAAGCATGCATTTTGTCATTTCCAATTTATCAAAGGGAGTCAGGCAGGGTTTTTATGTTGGCCTTTCTTTGTTTAACGGTGAAGCTGACTATCTAGATATGATCACACTTTTCTTTTTCCCCCCGCTACACACGGCTATTTGGAGCAAGTTGTTAACTTGGATAATGGGAGAATGATAGATGTATTATTTCATGTTGGTATGTTATCTGGCCGTGATCGTGCAATAGGGATACACTTTTGTCTAGCGTAGTCAACTGGTACCAAGAAAAAATGCACTGCCCTGGTGGTAAAGAGAAATTATTGACATAGGTGTTTTTCCATAACATCTTAGAATGGTAAACATGCAGGTACCACCAATGTTTTGGGAATCAAAAGCCCAAATATAATGTAAAATACGTGTTGGTATTGTGACTAATCGCATCATACACCCAACACCTCTTCCGGAAATGATATCCAAACAATATATTGTATAGCCCGTTTATTGGAATGGACTCAAATTAGTAAAGTAAAATTACAGGCTATTGCGATTATGATAGTCAATGTTGGTTATTGCAGATAAGAAAAGTAACTACGATAACATTATAATGTATACATGTACATTGTGCACACATTAACATCTTATAGAATATGGACTGCTAGCTTATAAAGTCATACATAGAAGGAGAAGAATAGAATATTTCCATTTAATAGTTTTACAAGTTCCCGGGCACTTTTTCACACTCACGCAAAATTAATGTTGTTCATTTTAATTCGTCGTTCAGTTTTTGACATTTCCACAAACAATGTGTCACATAATTTCTATTGTTACCGGGTTAACTTTAAACAAAGTGTTCATTTAGATTCTTCCATTCCTGTCTCTCTCGGTGTTAGTACCCGGTGCTCCAGAATTCAATTAAAACCCAAGTGAAGCTCGAGTGAAGTGCAGAGGATACAAGCACCCTTGTAGAAAGCTTCTATCTCGCGGATACACATCTTCTCGTGTCACGTGACTAGTTCTCACGAGATAAAACGCGAACAATTGACATGAAAGCTTCATCGAGAATTTCACAAATATTTAGTTTCTAAGATTAGTCTAAATTTTGTCACATCTGTCAACGTTGACGATTTCCGCAGATCCGGGGCTATGCTAGGATTCAGACAATGGCGGTCGGCAAACAAGAGTTCCCCCGACTTAGTTGCTCTTCAGCCCCAGAAGGTTTATTCCGACTGGACTCATCATGGCCGACCAGAAGTTAATCACGCGAAATGAGAAGGAAAAATATTATACTTGTATTTGATAGGATCATATTTGTTCGGGACCTCTTTTCTTTTGAGTCAATATAATTGGAGTCTCAGTTAGATACACAACGAAATAGTGTTGAATTAAACATAAAATGAGCCGTATTTTACAATCACAAACTTTGGATATGGACTTTTTATTATATATACTTGGATCAGTGTTTGTTATTCGATTAGTGGATATAGATAGGGACCACCAAATACCGTCAGTGGAACATAATAAAATGTACATTGATTAAATTGTAGGGTGGGGAAAACATTTATTCGCAAAATGGGTAGCATTTAGTGAATTATAGTGTCCAGATGTACATACAACTGAGGTATAATAAACGCATTAGGACAGAAATATTGTTATCCACCAGATTTCTACCGTTATTATTTTTTTGTATAATGTATGACCAATACATGTGAACATGTTTAATTCTTTTCTATATTAATCATTATTTTCCTTTGTTCGTGGTTGAATCTGATCTGTAGAAGCACGGTTTCAGTGAAACTCTTTAAAAAAAAGACACACTACCATTTTAAAACAAAACAAACTGACATACTATTAAATAAGGCCATTTGTCGATATCGCCTATCTACAAAAACATAATTGGATCTTGTACACATCACTACATCATCAATCAGTCGACGTACATCTATTATTGTTAATAAAAGTAAAGGAGATACGATTCAATGCTGCCAGACTCCGCGACACTCATAATTGATTCCATCCACAGAATTGTTAAATCCAACGTTATTTCATTGATAGATTGACAAGCTAATCCTGAAATATACAATCTCCTGTATTGAATGCCAGAAACTCTACCGTCGAGTATATTCCCAGAAGTATAGCATTGATCTAATACTGGAGATACTTGGTGTTTTAGCGCTGCTCCATCATCTCGTGTTCAAAGAATCGTATGCAATAGTATCGGGGTTCCCTAAACCAATAATCTGACCAGTTCCCTAGCGGAGAACATTGTCGTCTCTAGTATGGGCAGGTAACTCTGGTAATTTAATAGATTTGCTAAGGTCTGATGGTATCGTATGAAAAACTTTCATTTTATAAACGTTTGCTAACTCGCTGAGCTGATTTTCTTTGCTACCTACATCAGTCATCTGCCAGTTCCAACGCTTCAGCAGTGGTTTTCAAATCATGGCGGTTCATGGAATGGTGTTGTGTATTGCAACTGCCAAAAACAAACATTAAAAAAAAAGAAGCAACATTAACTACTTGGCATGTAGGTACACGCGTATAAAGCTTTGATTATTTATGTCCCGTAATTATAAGACCTAAACCTGGCCAAATATGTTTGGGACATTGATGACATTGACTGTTATGTTTCTGAAAAATGCTAGATTTTTAAACCAATATTCTAAAGACGTGGAATAAATGTAAGCATGTATCAGGGTGCTCTCTCTCTCTCTCGCTCTCTCTCCTTAGTTTGTTATTACTGAACATTTGTTTATTACCCAATACATCATCCTTCCTTGGAACACCTTAAAACATACATCCAGATTCATGGTTAGCCATTAGTTTTATCATAGCCTACTATCAATTATTACTTATGTGTATGACCTTACATGATAGAATGTCTGTGCACCCGGATGCGCATGACATCACGTGTAGTGCACGGTACGCCACCTGTGTGCGGAATTACAACTAACCACGGGCGATAACTCTCCCAGTCAACATAGAACAGTATTAACTTGGCCCAACGTGGTTGGCGTGTCATATCATTGCAGTATTATAACTCCGAGGAGATGCATTGAGTAAATATAACACAAGCTGTGGTAGGAGATGATCAGATGACATTTCAGAGACGCGCACATTATGACCTTTCACAGCTAAACGTTAGGCCCGCCATTGATGAAATGATGACATCGAGCGTGTTCTCTGTATGTGAAGATGTACTTATATGGGTGTGGGCCCTCTGAACACAAATGTGTGATATTGAGCTATCATATTTAACGGTAACAGCTAACTATGTTTTGTTAGTCCACATTTAGGTCTAGACGTGTGTATATTAACATTTTAAAAATCTATATTTTATCCCCCAACACGAATCTCTCATTCCAAAATGATTTGGGGAATTACGTATTAGAGCCTTTTAGATTCCTTCCATTTTACACCCACCGAACATCCATAACGCACACTGGTACACTTTTACTAAATAGTAATACATAATGATTTTCTTCACGTTTTCAATTATCCAATGAAGTGACTGTCGTATACCATAAGCCATAAGGGTGGTGTACGTGTCATTGTATTTGCATTTCGTTGAGAGTCTGCGGCTCTTTTCTTCCTTCTAAGTAATAAATGTTGTAGTTTATGGGAATTATGTAAATGTGAGAATGCTTTCGGTTGTAACATTTCACCCCTTGCTACATCGCTCTCCGTTAATAGTCGACCATTTGATTGTATCCCTTTAAATAAATGCAAATCGGAGGCGTACTTTCTGCCAGAGATTCGCCGATACGCATAGATTGCGAACATTTACTGCCCAACTTACGGGCTTTAAACCTTCAGATTAGCACGCGGAGGGATGGCGATGTATGTTAGGAAACGCAATGCACGCATTTGACTGATGAATGTCTTCTGAATTGTGGAAAACGAAATGCGGCGCATACGTACTGTTGCGTTTTCTGTTTGGGTAGTTAATTCAAATTGTTTTCTATTCAATAATGAAGTGGATAGACTATTTAATCGCTCGTGTCGGACAGCCTTGGTTAGTGCGATGAAATATAGTAGGCCGCTCCGTGCAAAGCTCTATCTGTTGGGAGTAATAAATTTAGAGATATAGAAACCCATGTTGCATTTGTGTCCGCGGCAATTTCAGTCAATCACGGCCGTCTCAGTCTATATAGTCTCTACATAGTCTCTATATAGTCTCCAGACTCCGCTTGTAGGTTCGGGACTGATAAATCCCATTTCGTGAGGTGGAGGGGGAAGAACGAGGCGCTGACTAATACAAACAGACTGGTCGTCCTATCCCCACGAGTGCCAGAGTTAGGCCACGGCAAGGTTAACAGAGATAATGACGCGTAATGACCGCATCCCTAGAAGTATTGTATCATAGTGTCGCAGTAGGCATTGGCTTATGATTGCCCCTTATGCAATATGTGAGTTGGTTCCTTGATAAACTCCAGGGAATAACTCGCATATTAGCCTGTGTTTGCTAAAACTATATTACTATTATTCAAACCTGTTCATCTTCGAAGGAAATTAATACTACGAGTGATCTTCTACATGTAATCGAACCATGTAATCGAAGGAAATTAATACTACGGGTGATCTTCTACATGTAATCGAACCAAATGGTAAATAATTTTAGCATGTACATGTGTTATGTACATTGTATTATTCTATGTCTGTCCATGGAAGGTGTTCTGAAGAAGACGAGTTCATGGCAAGAAACTGATGAAATAAGAACCAATTATCTCGAGCAGTCGAGGTAACGATATGTTTTCAAGTCCCCTTGGTACCAACGAATGTTTCAACTATAGAAGACTCCTCTTGAGAACAAATGCATGGTTCAGCTTCACCGAAACGATTGCAAGTTTTGGCAGTTTTTCCTTACTTTTTCTTTCAGGACTAGAAGCACCATTAAAAGCTGCTAATCAGCGAGAAGCCAGATACTAGAAGGCCGAGGACGTGAGCTCGATGGTCCACTGTATTGGCCATCCAAGCGTATGTATGTTGACACTATCAATAGGAAAAGTGGCAATTACATTTGAAAACTGCATGCATCTCACGAACATGTCCAATTTCGGCCACGTCGTGGGCATTGAGAGTTGTGTCGACAAAGGCTGCATCCTTCCGGTGTTTTGGCTATCATCTGAAAAGTCCTAATTAATTCTTTCAGTACTAGCCGCTAGGCATGTAAAACAAACATACCTAAACCAGCCCCGGCAAATTTCTGTTTGAATTTCGTGAGGCTGTATGCATATCGCCATCTTCCTGTAAAATCTCGCTTTTCGATTTTTACAATGTGTTTACACTTTCCTCGCTTGTGATCAGGACTTGGTCTCTGATGGTGGACGGTGACTTTCTGGGGGAAGATTGGATCACGACACGCAAACATCGGAGACTCCGACGCATGTAATGCACCTGCATCTCTGTGTGCTTGTATATGTGCGCCCATAGCTGGTGAAATTCGTTTCGGGGTTAATCACAGAATACACAGTCAATGATGTTAATACCTCAATCATTTCTAATAAATACGGTTAATCTTGTTGACTCGCTATAGTGCTGCTGCTGCTGCTGCTTCTGTGGTAGTAGTGGTGGTTATGGTTGTGGTGGCGGTAGTACCAATATTAGTAGTAGTAGTAGTAGTAGTAGTAGTAGCAGCAGTAGTAACAGCAGTAGTAGTAGCAGTGGTAGTAGTGGTAGTAGTGGTAATAATAGTGGTAATAGTAGTAGTAGTGGTAATATTAGTAGTAGTAGTAGTGGTAATAGTATTAGTAGTGGTAATAGTAGTAGTAGTAGTAGTAGTGGTAATAGTAGTGGTGGTAGTAGTAGTAGTAGTAGTAGTAGTAGTAGTAGTAGTAGTGGTGGTGGTTGTGAGTGGTAGTGCGGGTAGTGGTAGTTTCTAGTAGTAATTGTAATGCTGGTACTGTTGCTGATACTCCCACCACTACTACTATTACTACTACTACTACTACTATTACTACTACAATTACACTACTATTACTACTTCCATCACTACTATTACGCTACTACTAGTACTACTACTGCTGCTGCTGTTACTACTATATGCCATCAAGTTCGTCCTAATACCTCTACTGTAATAATACATTTGCTACAACTGATGTTGATATACTGCTATTATTACTACTGCTGCTGCTACTTGTACTAATATTATCATATATTATTATACATTTGTTTTATGAATACCACATCAATCACTACTACTTATAGTACTACTAATAGCACTACATTGGCTTTAGCCGCCGCCACTAGTATAAATTACAGAACGATTTACTCCTGCTTCAAAAGTGAGTGACGTTTCCAAATGGATGCTATTGACATTTAACGAGACGCGCTGCAGAATCTTAGTAAGTATTTCCCAACAGTGGACATCCGGCGATTGCTTTCCGGTCGCAGTGATTCGCGTCTAATTGAACTAAGCCAGTCTGGTTCCAATAACGGTACCGGAGTCAGGCATGAACTCTTCAAAGACATGCACGTTGGATCGCAAGAAATCCCGTCAGTAAATTAACACTCTGCAATCTATTTCGCTTAGGAACCGAAGTAGAATAAAAATCCCATCGGACAGTTCATGTCCACTCAGTGGTCACTCATATGAGTTTCCGTGGTCAGAGTCTCTCTTGAGCCTCCGGGATAAAGGTCTTTCCAAAACCAAATGAGCATTTGGGGGATCTGTGGTCAAACGTAGGAAGCTGGTTTAAGTTTGAAGAGGTTGTTCGTGAACGACTCTCTTCCCTGTGGGCAGCCAGATTAAAGGCTTAGAGAGGTTGATATGAGTATCTCAATATCGATGGTCATCTGATACAGTGGTCAGTAGGACCACTGACCGGCACGTTATGCCCAAAGGCAGGCGGCTCTCACCTCGGTCAGCTGTGTTTGACCGCATGCAAAATCTAAACACCCTGCAACGCTATATTGCATTCCTTTGATACTATCTCTTGTCTTGGGGTATTCTCCACTCGCTACAGGTGCATACTTGTATCGGAAATGATAGCCTACTGTTAGGAGATTACCAATGATAAAGTGCTCGCGATAATGATCTAGTGTAAATAATGTTTTTAGAATTTATTCTGCCTGGATCGTTGGGGTGTTTGTGTGTGTGTGTGTGTGTGTGTGTGTGTGTGTGTGTGTTTATGTGTTTATGTGTGTATGTGTGTATGTGTGTATGTGTGTGTGTGTGTGTGTGTGTGTGTGTGTGTGTGTGTGTGTGAGAGAGTTAGAGTGTGA